>CM033477.1:26442257-26737633 GCA_019447015.1 Hymenochirus boettgeri
AACGGGTGAACGGGTGACCAAGTTTTATCACGGCACACACGGTAAGATATTTTCGGCCAACCATCGATAAATTGCACTACCAGTCAGTCAGACGAAAATACTGTGTGTACCCAGCCTAAAGCTACATACACCTGCTGGATCATTAACAATGACTGATGTATCTTTCCTAGGCCGACATCTGCATGCATCTAAATATCGGTGGTACCACTTTAATTTCCAACTGAATAACTACTGATCAGTGTATTGACTGTAAGGGCTAGGCCCCACTACACAGTGCACGGAGACGCGCATTAATCACGCAACGCAGTGCAATTGCAATGTTACGCGATCCGTGCGCACTACCGTCCACTTGCGCTGGGCTTCCTTTGATGTTGCCTTATGGCAGCGCACCAGAAATGGTAATCGCATGCGCTGCAAAAACGGGCCCTAAGTTGGTTGAGAATATCACTGGCAATTGTTTGTGGGTATCGACCTTTGCAGTAAGTTTGAGGGTCAGTTCCGACCTTTCACGTATTTTTTCACACGACCATGGGCATCTGTTCTAATGACTGTTATTGTTTCTGTTTAAACCATTTATGGGGCTATTTTTAAAGGGAAACTAAAGACTTAACCATCTCTCCATTAGATGTGCCCGGACACTAAGTCGCCATTACAATATTCTGACTTCTTACTGGATGTTTTTTGTTTTCTTTAGAACACCAATGACAACCTTCCTATTGAGGAGCAGTATAAGGTAAGCAGTGAAGATTGGGATGTGCGTAACCACATGGTGGGGGGTCGTAGATAGGAGGGTGGGATCTATTTGTAGGTTCCGTAGTGCACACCCCAGTTATGGATCCTCCTTCTATCATTTTTCATTAATACGGCTTATTGGATTCACCTACCCCACAGCCCTCCATGTTTATATGTCAGGGGACTACGTGGGGATATAATAACGTATAATTATATAGAAGGTGTATAATCCCTCATATTATCAATGTATTATAATAAATATCATGTTATTTTTCAGCTCCAGGAGACGAGTTACAGTTAGGAGCATTTCTGGGGGAAGGGGCCTCAGGAAATGTTTATAAGGTGAGTTAGTATAGTATTGAGGTTAAATAAAGACATACGTCCATCTGGTCCAACATACTCAGCAATACCACATTTCCTGCCTAACTGAGGAAGGCAAAAAAACCTTGAGAATTCTGTCTTCATATTTAAGCTCCCCCATCCCCTCCAAATATATTATTTATTTGCCCTTTTGTAAACCATTTCCGTTTCCAAGATTGCACGCATATTCCAAATGATGCCTTACCAAATCTTGTTAAGGGGGAGAATAATAATTTTCTCTCTTGAATCCATATTCTCTTTAAACAAGACAATATCTTGCTGGCCAAGATCCTTTTCCAACAGGGATTCACTTAACACAGAGCCAATCAATCAGTGCCAGGGTAATTAACGTCCCCCATAATCAGAACACTCCTTGCCATCTGCACATGAAGCTGACTCACTTTCTGTCAGCATTTGGCAGCTTGTAGCAGACAACAGCATGACATTACCTCTCTCCTGTTGCTCAGTTTCACCTATATTGCTCCGCTTTAACATCCATTTGCCAGTTATCTTTCTTTTAAATGTGGCCTCAACTCTCTTTATGTAAATACATACTTCTCCCCTTTCTTATTTTCTCTATGCTGCCTAAATTTACAGCACAGTCATGTGAATTGTTCAACCATGTTTCAGCAATACCTATTACTTCATACTTTTCAGTTAAATGCCATTATCTTCAATTCTCAATTTTTTCAGCCAGGCTTCTCGCATTGCAAAAATACATTTTAAATTATGATCGTCATTTATTCATACACTTTAATCCACATGCCTCCCTATCCCCTATGCTAGCCGCACCCCCCTTCCACCCACCACTGGCCTATCTACACCCTGCTTACCTCCTGGGCTATCTATCCCTGTGACACTAATATAACCTAGTCTGGGGAGGGGAGTTATCTAACCAAATCCACCAAGATCCTAAGGAAAAGTCTTTCTGTGGTTTCCTCGACCCTGCCCAACTTTATGAGATTATATTAAATCCCTGCAATCAGCACCAGTTACATACTTCCCATATGTACCATGTGCTGCATTCCCATTGTAATTCAACATGGTATTTATTAGTTTATTGGAATGGAGTTAAATCCTAATGTCCCTTCCTGTTTGTGTTCCAGGGAATCCATCGGAAGAGAGAAGTTGCCGTAAAGGTGATAGAAATGACGGTAATGGCTCTTTCTTCAGACTTTTAATATTACAATTTTATCTTTAAGGGAGTTCTGGTGTTTGTAGTTTTATATGAACCACTGGACAGTTACAGGCTCGTAATGCTTTTTATCCCACATAAGTGTAATTGTTATTAATAATATTAATATTATGTTATTTAGCCCTACAATAAAGATGATCTTGCCAAGGAAATACGTTTTTGAAAAAGTTTGGCGGCCGTAACAACGTATGCAAGCTCTACGGGATTTACCAGCTACGGCAGAGAGTGCCAATACCGTAATAAGATTATGGTAAGAAATACCTTACTGTATAATGATAAAACCTTAAGAGAATGTCAGTGAGTGGATCAGAATCTAACTCCCAGTTCCCTGCACAGTCCATAATCTCTTTTTAAAGGGTTTCAAAGTAAAGTTCAGGGTGCAATCCATATCTTAAAGGAACATGGTCCTGATAAAGTGAAATCAGTGAGAGTACAGTTGCCTGTTTCTTAGTGGTTTCTATAGTGGTATAAGACCTATCATAAATAGTCTATATATTATACCTTTATCTATATACTATATATTAACAGTATGAATGAATGTGAAGAAAATATGTCCGTTCCTGTTTGTAGGAATAAAATAAAACTTTTATCCATCAGAAATAAACTTAAAAAGTCTAAAGTATAATAAAGTATATTATTGAATTTACTCATAAAACAAGGTACAGTTACCCTTTAATTTTTTCCCTCAGATGGCAATGGAGTATGTGGAGGGGGCACAGTTACTAATTTAATACAGAGTACCGAATCTAATCTCTTAAAGAGACGTGGATCGTCTACACTCTTAAAGAGACGCTGAAGGTAAGGCGGCTCCTAACCATCTAATAACAAATTGCTACATATTTATCAATGACCGATATTTCCTAAGTCTTCTGTGAGAGGAAGGTCGATTTCTTCTATAGTTTCATTTAACCTTTTAATCTTTTACAGGGACTCAAATATCTTCATTCAAAGAAGGTGATACACGGGGACATAAAAAGCGGCAATATTATGCTCACAGACAATGCCAAAGTCCGCATCAGTAAGTAGAACGTAGCATTGCAATAAAGAATTGGCGTAACTAAGCTTGGTTGTAGGCACAGGGAGAGGGATCATCGCCTTTGTATCTGTTTCAACCGTTCACAGAAAAGCAGCCACTGCATTTAAAGACACACAGATCTGTAACACTACCCACAACAGTACAAACTTACATTGCATAATATATCTTCTTAGCATATATATATTATATGTAAGGAATAGCCACTGGAAAAGTGAACTATTCCTTTAATGTATTGATTGAAGATCGGGAGGTTGGAGATATGTCTCACCTTCCGTTCTTCAATCAATATCTCAGGAGCCTGGAATAAAGACGATATAAATTACTTTTTCGCGATCCACCACAGCAGAACTGAAGGTCCCGACCGCTTCCTGGTACTAATCGATTATGCGCACATACACTTAATGACACAAGTACTTAGTTATGACTGTAACTGACAGGTCCCGACCGCTTCCTGGTTCTAATCGATTATAGCGCGCATGCATGTTAATGCACACAGTACTTAGTTATGACTGTAACTGACAGGTCCCGACCGCTTCCTGGTTCTAATCAATTATAGCGCGCATGCATGTTAATGCACGCAGTACTTAGTTATGACTGTAACTGACAGGTCCCGACCGCTTCCTGGTTCTAATCGATTATAGCGTGCATGCACGTTAATGCACGCAGTACTTGTTATGACTGTAACTGACAGGTCCCGACCGCTTCTGGTACTAATCGATTATAGCGCACATGCACGTAATGCACACAGTACTTAGTATGACTGTAACTGACAGGTCCCGACCGCTTCCTGGTACTAATCGATTATAGCGCGCATGCACGTTAATGCACAAAGTACTTAGTTAAAAACAGGAAGCCGTCGGGATTTTTCAGTTCTGCTGCGGTGGATCACGAAAAGGTAAGTTTGTAGTGTTCGTCCCTGGCTCCTGAGATATTGATTGAAGAACGGGAGGTAAGACATAGCTCCTTAAACTCCCGGGTCTACAATCAATACATTTAACGAATAGTTCACTTTTCAAATGAACTATTCCTTTAGCTATGAAGCTGAAACCTGATATCACCTGTCTAATAGGAATGTAGGTGACATCGGGGTGGAAAGATAATAGTTACATTGTTACAATAGAGTAACAGTAACCACTTTTTATGGCTTTGGTGGCCTTTATCCATCTCTATTAACAGTCACAATTTAAAAATAAACTTGTATTGTTTCGTCGACTTGACCATAGCAGTGAGCTAAACAACGACACTGGAAAGTGCTTTCAGCCATGTGGGACCCCACACTGGAATGCCCCGAGCTTTTAAAGAAGCGTCAAATTAACGGCTACGACACCAAAGTAAGTAACTTATGGGTTTGATGGAGTAACCAAATGTATTGTATTGTCTATCAGCCAGCCCTCCGCTGTTCCAGAAATTCCTGTTAATCTCCAACTTGATGGCAGGGTGATATTAAAGGCCAAGTAAAGTGGTACAATGTATTGCTAGAAGGGAACCTTAATGCAGTGATTAAATGTATAATTTGTTAGGTTTATTCTAGCAATACATTGTACCACTTTACTTGGCCTTTAATATCACCTGTGTTGTTGTCTGCTAAATTAATAGGGATTTTACCATAGGAAAGCTCTATTCTTACACAGGATTATTTAGTGTTAATATTATTATTAATATTATGGTTATTATTAAGTAGTAGTAGTAGTATTATATATAATAATATTATTTACAATAAAATCTATAAAATATTGATAGTTCTGTGGATGGATATTGGGTGGAATTGCATTGACATATTGATGGGCGCTGCCATATGCTTTAGCATAAACCTAAGAGCTGACAATCTATTCTTATACTTTAGTTTAAAAGAGAAAGAAAAAAACTGCGATATATTGAGATTAACGAGATAGAGGAATCGAGAACTAGAGAGAGAGAGAGAGAACATCAGGAGAGTAACAGAGAGAGAGAGATAACAAGAGAGAGAAATAACATTTAGAGAGTTATCTACAGAGATCTGCGCGAGATGGGCTGCTTATTTTCCTGTTGTTTTGGGGTAAGAAATCAGCAAAGTATTTGAAAGTTTTATTGGAAGTCTAAATAGATAATATACTTATATAAGTGACTCTTACCCCTAAATAAGAACAATTTGGCAAAATAAGGATTTTTTTTGAATGATTCCCATCTTAAGGTCTGCACAGTCTGCAAGGTATTTACTACAAAGCAGGGGCGTAACTACAGGGGAGCAGGGGGGGCAACCGCAAGGGGGGCTGGGAACCAAGGGGACCCCATCTTCCTATTTTTCCTATAACAGATATAGCCTCCTCCCAGAAAACCACCATGGATGAAGCACAGATAGGGGCCCCATCATAGTTTTTCTGAGGGGCCCAGTGATTCTAGTTAGCACTGGTACAAAGATAATGCATTATGCTTAGGCTGGTACACAAGGCAAATTATTTGTCCCGACCCAGTGTTCGCTACTATGAGCGCTTGGTTGGGACAAATCTGTCAGTGCGGAAATAGTGGCCGACAGTTCGTGCGACCGATCGTGCGTGCCCATAGGGAACCACACGATAGCCTGTGATTTACCAAGGGGCCGTTTATCCAATCCGGACGAACGGGTGACCAAGTTTTATCACGGCACACACGGTAAGATATTTTCGGCCAACCATCGATAAATTGCACTACCAGTCAGTCAGACGAAAATACTGGTTGTACCCAGCCTAAAGCTACATACACCTGCTGGATCATTAACAATGACTGATGTAGCTTTCCTAGGCCGACATCTGCATGCATCTAAAATCGGTGGTACCACTTTAATTTCCAACTGAAAACTACTGATCAGTGTATTGACTGTAAGGGCTAGGCCCCACTACACAGTGCACGGAGACGCGCATTAATCACGCAACGCAGTGCAATTGCAATGTTACGCGAATCCCGTGCGCCCCGTCCACTTTGATTATCATCACTCTCCATTGACTTGAATGGGTCAATTTCGAACTTTCAAAACTTTACTGAAGGATTTCTAGGACTTTCGAACTTTCCGGACTTTCGATAATTATAGAACGTTCATTGACGCGGTTTGTAAATTATCGAATTTACGAGCCGATCTCTAACCCTTAAATGTGTCATTCGCTAACTCTCGAAAATATTGTTCATCTTTGCTAACCCTCAAAAGTATCGTACGATTTCGGTAACCCTCGAATTTATGGCTCTATTTTCACTGACCCTCGAAAGTATCATTTGGAACCATCGAATTGGCTGTAACCCTTTAATGTAGCTTACGCAAAACCGACAATTGCCCGCTGGGTTTAGGAAGCGTTTTTTAACAAGTTTTGGTGATAGTGCCATGTTCCCAGACCATTTCCAGGTTCCACAGCCATTTACAGTAAGTTACCATTGTTAGTTTAACTGGTAATAAACCTAGCCTTTTCAAACTATCACTCTCCCATTGACTTGAATGGGTCCAAATTCGAACTTTCAAACTTTTACTAAAGGATTTCTCGGACTTTCGAACTTTCCATAATTTTTGAACGCTCGTTGGCGTGGGTTTTCGAGAATTATCGAATTTACTAGCGATCTCTAACCCTTAAATGTGTCATTCGCTAACTCTTGAAAGTATTGTTCGTTTTCGTTAACCGTCAAAAGTATCATTCGATTTTGGTAACCCGAATTTATCGCTAATTTTCGCTGACCTCGAAAGTATCGTTCGGTTAACCCTCTAATTGGCCGTAACCTCTAATGTAGCTTGTGCAAAACCCGACAATTGCTTGCTAGTGTTGCACAAAACCCGACAATTGCCTGCTAGTGTTTAGGAAGTGTTTAACAAGTTTTGGTGATAGTGCCATGTTCCCCAGACCATTTCCCAGGTGCCACAGCCATTTACAGTAAATTACCATTGTTAGTTTAGCTATAATAAACCTAGCCTTTCAAACTATCATTCTCCATTGACTTTAATGGGTCCAAATTTGTACTTTCAAACAAATACTGAAGGATTTCTCGGACTTTCGAACTTTCTGGACTTTCCATAATTATTAAACGTTCAAAAACCTGACAATTGCCCGCTAGTGTTCAGGAAGTGTTTTAACAAGTTTTGGTGATAGTGCCATGTTCCCCAGGACCATTTTCTGGTGCCACGACCATTTACAGTAAGTACCATTGTTAGTTTAGCTGTAATAAACCAGCCTTTCAAACTATCACTATTGACTTGATTGGGTCCAAATTCGAACTTTCAAACTTTTACTGAAGGATTTCTGGACTTTCGAACTTTCCATAATTATTGAAAGTTCGTTGATGTACAAATGTAAAGTTCTTCCCTCTGATCCCTCAAACACACAAACCCATATCACTATTACATATTCTTTTGGTGGAGAGCACTGGTGAGAGAGTTAGATGAATAGATGATTGGTGGCATTGATGAATAGACAATGTGGACCCAATCTAAACCTTTCTGTAAACTAAACTTTAACTTACTATTTTCAGGTAGCGAGAGTCAGAATGAGCAGGGTCAATGTGATAGTAGTGCCAAAGACATTTTTAGCAGTCCTGGATGATTTAAAGCCAAACAAATAAAAGAGAAGTTAATGACTATTCTATTATAAAATTGTTCTACATACAGTAATGAAATACCTAATGGTGTCACTAAGTAAATATCTTTCATTCCCATTTAGTGATACCCAAGTTTGATACTCTAGCCTTTCAAGTCCATTTTTCTATCAGTTTTTTCCTTTCACCAAGTGTATCTCAACTCAGTTACCTTATATTAAACTGGAGGATGATGAGTTGTTGTTTCATAGGGTTTTTATTGACACTTTCTGCTATTTATGGGACAAGACCCTCCTCTCCAGATACCCAGTGGCTCCAACATTGGGGCAAATCCAAGAATGATTCAGCATTAAAGTAGAAGAATCTCTCAGTAGAGTTTTGCTAAATCTCACCTCGGTTTACCTCATTGAGCAGAATGAACCCTGCAAAGTTGGCTACAAATCCAGCTCTGATCCTGCCCCCACACAGTCTGGTATTTGATCAATGGGATGGCACACAAGGAGCTTGCTTCCATTGGCCAGTTCTTTGCTTTCAATGCAGAAAGGAGAGATTGGCAAATACAAAAATTGTAAGATTGAATGAAATATGTTCTTTTGTATTCATAATGCAATGTTCTATGGGATTCTACAAACTACAAAACCCTTTCCTTTAAAGGTGTGCAGGATCCCTACTCTTTTTAGTTATATAGTTCCACAGTTTCACCATAAAGAAAACTTTCCTAACCTGAAGATGAAATCAGTATATCCACGTGTCTCTGAAATGACCATTTATTTATTGTATGACCCATTAATATATTTGTATAAAGTGTCCATAGGCCCACACAACACGCTTTTCCAATGTAACATCCCTAACTTGTTTATCTGCATAGTCAAGCCCCTCCATTCCCTTATTAATTTAGTTGCCTTCTGAACTGCTTCCATTTCCAAGATGTCCCTTTTGTATATGGGATTCAAAACTGCGCCGCATATTCCAAATGAGGCCTTACCAGTGCCTTGTAAAGAATAATATGTTTCTCCCTTGAATCTTTTCCCCTCTTTATACAAGACAATATCTTGCTAGCTTTAGCCGTAGGTGCCTGGCATTGTTTGCTACAGCTAAGTCTGTTATCTACCAGAACCCCCAAATCTTTTTCCATTAGCTATTCACAGAGTTATTTATGGTGTAGGTGGCACAAGGATTGTTAAACCCCAAAGCATCACCTACATTTATCAACACTGAATCCCATCTGCCATTCTGCTGCCCATTATGATAATCTATCTAGGTCTGCTTCCAACATTCCACTGCTGCATGTAGTTTAGTGTCATCAGCAAACACAGAGACCTTGCTCAATGGCCCTTCAAGTAATTTATAAACAGACTAAAAAGAAATGACCCCGGTAAGAACCCTGAGGCACTCCAATTAGAACTTTAGCCCACAGAGATGTAGCTCCATTTTCCCTACTTTCTGTCTGCACTCCAACATCAATTCTTATCCATGTACAAAAGATCTAGGCCAGCAAAATGTTCTCAATATGTGGCATGTATTAAAGCAATTACTACCTGTCATCTTAGCCTTTTCTTCTGCAACATGGGTAAAGCACATGCCCAATAGCCCTGACTTAGGGACTGAGGCAGAATAGCAAACATACATTTTGCATGGCAATATCTTTAAAGAAGGCATTAATAATTAATTAAAAGGAATCTATACTGAAAAAAAACTGCCTCATTCCATTCTATAAATGAATACATGTAAGTAACACTTAGATGTGTTTGTGTTGCTGCATGACTTCATTCCATTACTTGTTTTGCTCAAGCTCAGGCCCCCGCCCCCTGCCACAGTATCCGACTCTCTGTAAGGGCAAGCATGCTCAGTAATCCCTGAGGCAGCATTGGGAAATGGAATGCAGATCAGCAAAACTATACATAACAGAGAGTTTATGATACAAAGAAAGCCGAAACACCAATTTACTTCCCATGATCCCTAAAGCTCTATTTAATTGGCTCTTTCCCCCTGCGCCTGTCTTTGACCTTGTTTTTGACTAAATTGTCAGATGAGGCCTACAAGGGCTATTTAGACTCAGAATTATTCCCGTTCCTTGGACACTATGCTCCTTCTTATATAGGAAAGAATTTCATTTTATGAGCAATACTACATGGCACTGCCCAGAGCCCAACTTATCCCATTAGGGTATAACCACCATTTATGTTGTTTTTGCCAGTGAATAACTTTGCCTTTCCCATATTAAACTTGATTTGCCACGTTGTAGCCCAATCACCAAGTTTATTTGAATAGTTTGTAAGGTGGAGACTTCCTGCACTAGCACAATTTAGCATCATCTGCAAACACAGAGATCGTGTCTCAATGCCCAACACTGGTCATGTATAAACAAGTTAACGTGTTCCGGGAACCGGGAAGGACCCCTGAGGAACTCCATGACAACCAGAAAATGTTCCATTAATATACTAATCTATCCTTAATCCAGTTCTTATCCCAAGTACTAACATAAGGTCAGACCAATGTTTGTTATCTTTAAGGGTATGTCCACCCCCAATTTTTTTTTATTATGTGGCAGAAATTGGTCACAAACATCGACCTTGCGAGGTTTCTATATCTGAAAGCTTTCCCAAAATGTATTTACCGGCCCTTGTTCCCTCACTGCCTTCTGATTATCTTCCATGTACCTAAGTCTTTTCTGGGACAAAATGTATCCCAATGTCCCACTAGCAGGACTGTACTGCTGTGTTTGTCCACTGGTACGAATATCCTGATCAGGTCATAAACAACTTCATATATTTATAACCAAAGTCAGTTTTATGCCAAATATTGTCTTTTTTCTACCTTTTCCAACAAATTGATTGAATAAGAAAAATTATTCTTTTAATGTGTGTTGGATCAGAAGCACATTGTTTGGGATCACAATGTTCTTAAATGAAAAATGTAAAAAAAATGAAAACTGTTTGTGTACTTGCTGGCTAAGACCCCAGTCACTGCTCCCTTGCCTTATCTCGGCTGTAACAGGATTGGCTAGTGCCAATAAGAGGTGTGGTCCTGCAGTGTGGAAGGATTGGGCATGTGTGAAGACAATAATGGTCAGTGACAAAATGTGTGATCTATAATTATAGGAAATAAAGCACATGATACTATGTTAGTAAGATTTATTTTCCAGGACCACCATTAAAATGATCAGGTGCTCAGTGTTGGTTTGAAACTTCCATTGCCCTATAAACATGACATGTTAAAAATATTTACAGAGAAAATTATTTTATGGAAATATAAACCAATATATAAATACATTTTAACTATATGAGGATAGAGCCCAGGAAAACTACAAGCTTTACTAAGGGGGATAAAACAACAACATTGATAAACATCATTGTATTGGGCGGATATCAATCAAATATATCAATGTTGGGAGATATCAACAAATTATATAATGTATTGGATTTCAATCAAATATATAAATGTATTGGGATATCAATCAATATATCAATGTATTGGGTATCAATCAAATTTATCAATGTATTGGGATTCATCAATATATCAGTTTTGGGATATAATCAAATTTATCAATGTATTGGGATTCAATCAAATATATCAATGTATTGGGTATATCAATCAAAATATCAATATGTATTGGGATCATCAATCAAATATATCAATATATTGCGGGGTATCAATCAAATTTAGCAATGTATTGGGATATCAATCAAATATATCAATGTATTGGGATATCAATCAAATGATATCAATGTATTGGGATATCAATAAAATATATCAAGTATTGGGATATCAATCAAAGTATATCAAGGTATTGGGATATCAATCAAATTATCATTGCATTGGGATATCAATCCAATATATCAATGTATGGGATTTCAATCAAAATATCATTGCATTGGGATATCAATCAAATATATCATCATGTATTGGGATACAATCAAATATATCAATGTATTGGGATCATCAATCAAATATATCAATGTATTGGGATATCAATCAAATATATAATGTATTGGATATCAATCAAATTTATCAATGTATTGGGATATCAATCAAATTATCAATGTATTGGGATATCAATCAAATTATAATCAATGTATGGGATATCAATCAAATTTATCAAGGTATATTGGGATATCAATCAATATATCAATGTATTGGGATATCAATCAATATATCATGTATTGGGATATCCCAATTCAAATATATCAATGTATTGGGAGTATCAATCAAATATATCAATGTATTGGGATATCAATCAATATAGCAAGGTTTGGGATATCAATCAAATATAGCAAGTATTGGGATATCAATCAAATATATCAATGTATTGGGATTTCAATCAAAATATCATTTATTGGGATTTCAATCAATATAACATGTATGGTTGTATTGGGATATCATCAAATATAGCAATGTATTGGGATATCATCAATATATAATGATGGGATTTCAATCAATATCTTAAATGTTTGGGATTCAATCAAAATATAACAATGTATGGGTATTGGGATATCAATCAAAATTCAATGTATTGGATATCAATCAAAATTATCAATGTATTGGGATTCATCAATCAAAATATCAATGTTTTGGGAATCAATCAAATTTTCAATGTATTGGGTATCATCAAATTATCAATGATGGGTATCATCAAATATCAATGTATGGGGATATCAATCAAATATATCAATGTATTGGGATCTCAATCAAATATATAATGTATTGGGATATCAATCAAATATCAATGTATTGGGATATCAATCAAATATATCAAAGGCTTATTGGGATATCAATCAAATTATCAATGTATTGGGATATCAATCAAATTATCAATGTATTGGGACATCAATCAAATATATCAATGTATTAGGATAATCAATCAAATATCTCAATGTATTGGGATATCAATCAAATATATCAATGTAGGGGATATCAATCAAATATATCAAGTATTGGGATATCAATCAAATTATCAATGTTTGGGATATCAATCAAATATATCAATGTATTGGGTCAATCAAATAATCAATGTATTGGGACATCAATTCAATATATCAAATGTATTTGGATATCATCAAATTATCAATGTATTGGGATTTCAATCAAATATATCAATTTATTTGATTTCAATCAAATATAACAATGTATTGGTGTATTGGGATATCAATCAAAATATTATCAATGTATTGGGATATCAATCAAATATATCAATGTATTGGGTATCAATCAATTATCAAGTTGGGATATCAATAAATATATCAATGTATTGGGAATCATCAAATATATCAATGTTGGGATTTCAATCAAATATATCAATGTATTGGGATATCAATCAAATATATCAATGTATTGGGATATCAATCAAATATATCAATGTATGGGATATCAATCAAATATATCAATGTATTGGGAAGGTAACAGAGACAAAACAAACTATATAACAGATCTCTACATTCTGCCACTCAGTTCATTGATATCTTTGCTATGGACTGGTGGCCTAAACTGCACATAACTCCAAATTACAGTACTTCAATCCCCTGCCCTTATAATACCAAAGGACGAGGACCTAAACCAACTAAACGCATGTGTTTGCTGTAGATTGTCCATACTAACCTTTCAAATTCAGGTTTATAGTGTCTGTCTCTCCCTTCCCGTAGTTTTAGGACATTTCCAATGGGAAAAGCACTTTACAAGGAGTCTATCTTCCCATAGGCCGGTCTGAGAATATGAGAGGGGGTGGGGTCAGCTACTATTAGGGAAGGGGGAAGTATAGTGCCCTTATAGTGAGGCCTTACAATGGATCTTACAAAGGGACCTACTGTATAAAGCCAGTATATAGTTGTAATCATGACATTGGCATGTGATTTAAAAAGGAACATACTTGCTATATTGCTTGGTATTCCCCAAAGCACTGTATATAAATGTGTAATGGAAGGTGAATGTTATCTGTATATTTTACCTAGCTATAACCCACCTGCTTATTACCTTACCTTCCATGGCCTGGGGTCCTTAGACCAGTGGTTCTAAAACCTTTTCAGACCCCGGCACACTTGGCAATGCAGGTTTTTCAATGTGAAACACCCAGGGCGGACTTAAATCTCAGAGGACCTAGGCACAAAATGCTTGGTCTCCTTAACCCTAACACAAGTCCCAAACCCAAACCACTCGATTTTTACTTTTGGAGGGGAGAAAATTTCTACTGTGCATAATATAAATCAGCCCTTGGCACACCTGTAGTGTTAATAAATTACCGTCACATAAATATATTCCCCATTGGGTATGCAATGGAATTAGGTATAGAAAAGACCATTATAGCCTATTGCAATATGAAGATATTTTAGTCCAAAAAGCACTAAAGGGAATGTTTAAAGGTAAAAATAAATTTTAGCCCAAAATAGCTATTTTTTTTAATGCTTTCTGACTCCTCCCCCAGTAAGAGTCATTGACACTCCTCTCCTCGCATATACAGAGAAGGGGGCTCAGGAAGTAGCCATAGTTCATTAAAACCATGCAGGAATGTCCGGAACAAATGTAAGTGAACGGTTCATATGTCATGGGGCCTGGTCACTAACCAATCCCGGTAGCACGATTGATCAATCATATGATAAAAATGGTCCCATTGAGCCATTGATAAAAAATTGTTGTACGATTCACGTGGAACGAAACAAGAACCGAAGATTATACCAGGATTGGTGTGGTATGGGCCCCATAGATAACATCTGATTGGTTGCTGCTAATAGTTACCCTCTAAAAGTACACACACCATGTGGTAAATTATGAAACTTAGCAATGCATTATTATAAACTACATACATAGCCAGCACATCTATATATGGACATGTGGATTAATACATATAGCCAGCACAATCTATATATGTACATGTGGATTATAAACTAGAAAAAGTGTCCAAGTCATCATAAAAAGTCACCAGGGGATTCAATAAAATTTCTATGTAAAAATGTGCTAATTTGCCCAACCAATCAGATCTTATTTAACATTTGAAAGCTAAATCTGATTGGTTGGGCAAAATTAGCACCATTTTTAATGATAAGAACTTTTTTGAATAACCGTTAGAATCAGACACAATAGAATTACTGGTATGTTAATACATATACTGTAGTTCTGGTTGGTACAGGGATACTATATAATTAGAATTATGGTATTAAACATATACTGTAGTTCTGGTTGGTGGGGATACTATAAATGGAATTACTGGTATTAACAATATACTGTAGTTCTGGTTGGTACAGGGATCATATATATAATAAGAATTACTGGTATTAATACATATACTGTAGTTTGGTGGTAAGGGATACTATATAATATTGAGAATTACTGGTATTAATACATATACTGTAGTTCTGGTTGGTACGGGATAATTATAATATAGAATTACTGGTATTAATACATATACTGTAGCTGGTTGGTACGGGGGTACTATATAATATTGAGAATTACTGGTATTAATACATATACTGTAGTTCTGGTTGGTACGGGGGTACTATATAATATTGAGAATTACTGGTATTAATACAATATACTGTAGTTCTGGTGGTACAGGGATTCTATTAATCTTGAGAATTACTGGTATTAATACATATACTGTAGTTCTGGTTGGTACAGGGGGTACTATATAATATTGAGAATTACTGGTATTAATACATATACTGTGTTCTGGTTGGTACAGGGATACATATTATTGTGAATTACTGGTATTAATACATATACTTTAGTTTGGTGGTACAGGGATACTATATAATATTGAGAATTACTGGTATTAATACATATACTGTAGTTCTGGTTGGTACAGGGATACTAATAATATGAGAATTCTGGATTATATTAAACATATACTGTAGTTCTGGTTGGTACGGGGATACTATATAATGAGAATTACTGGTATTAATACATATCTGTAGTTCGGTTGGTACAGGGATACTATATAATATAAGAATTACTGGTATTAATACATATACTGTAGTTCTGGTTGGTACAGGGATACTTATATAATATTGAGAATTACTGGGATTAATACATATACTGTAGTTCTGGTTGGTACAGGGAACTATATAATATAGAATTACTGGTATTAATACATATACTGTAGTTCTGGTTGGTACGGTGATACTATATAATATTGAATATGGTATTAATACATATACTTTAGTTCTGGTTGGTACGGGGATACTATATAATATTGAGAATTACTGGTATAATACATATACTGTAGTTTCTGGTCTTGGTACAGGGATTCTATATAATCTTGAGAATTACTGGTATTAATACATATACTGTAGTTTTGGTTGGTAGGGATTATATATATAATATTGGAATTACTGGTATTAATACATATACTGTAGTTCTGGTTGGTACAGGATACTATATAATATTGAGAATTACTGGTATTAATCATATACTGTAGTTCGGTTGGTACAGGGTCTATATAATATGAGAATTACTGGATTAATACATATACTGTAGTTCTGGTTGGTACAGGGATACTATATAATATTGAGAATTACTGGTATTAAAACATACACTGTAGTTCTGGTTGGTACAGGGATTTTATATAATATGAGAATTACTGGTTTAATACATATACTGTAGTTCTGGTTGGTACAGGGATAATATTATTAATAGGATTACTGGGATAAACATATACTGTAGTTCTGGTTGGTACAGGGATATATATAATATTGAGAATACTGTATTAATACATATACTGTAGTTCTGGTTGGTACAGGGTACTATATAATATGAGAATTACTGGTATTAATACATATACTGTAGTTCTGGTTGGTACAGGGATATGCTATATAATATTGAGAATTACTGGTTTAATACACTATACTGTAGTTCTGGTTGGTACAGGGATACTATATAAATTTGAGAATTACTGGTATTAATACATCTACTGTAGTTCTGGTTGGTAACAGGGATACTATATAATATGAGAGATTACTGGTATTAATAACATATACTGTAGTTCTGGTTGGTACAGGGATGCTATATAATATTGAGAATTACTGTATTATACATTACTGTAGTCTGGTTGTACAGGGATACTAATAATATTGAGAATTACTGGTATTAATACATATACTGTAGTTCTGGTTGGTACAGGGATACTATTAATATTGAGAATTACTGGTATTATATAGTCTGGTTGGTACAGGGACTATATAATATTGAGAATTACTGGTATTAATACATATACTGTAGTTCTGGTGGTACAGGGATACTATATAATATTGAGAATTACTGGTATTATACATATACTGTAGTTCTGGTTGGTACGGGATACTATATAATATTGAGAATACTGGTATTAATACATATACTGTAGTTCTGGTTGGTACAGGGATATATATAATATTGAGAATTACTGGTATTAATACATATACTGTAGTTCTGGTTGGTACAGGGATGCTATATAATATTGAGAATTACTGGTATTAATACATATACTGTAGTTCTGGTTGGTACAGGGATACTAAATAATATTGAGAATTACTGGTAGTAATACATATACTGTAGTTCTGGTTGGTACAGGGATACTATATAATATTGAGAATTACTGGTAGTAATACATATACTGTAGTTCTGGTTGGTATAGGGATACTATATAATGAGAATCCGTGGCAAGCAAGCTCTTGGGATCTATGTGTTGCCGTTTCAGCCCGCTGGAAGATCAGTAGCACTTCCGCTAAATGTAGTTGTAAATTAGCCTAATTGGAGTGCTTCCACAATTCTTGTATTGTATGTATTTATTGGGAGGCTTGGTCAAGCCTCCATGTGGTAATAGCACCCCCAACACGCCCCTTTAATGGGAGGTCCTCTGCCTTTAATATAAAGCACCGGATGGCCTCTTCCCTCATTTTAAAAAGCCTAAGGGCTGAGGGGGAAGGGAGAGAGCCTGTTATATGGATCCAGTGTGTAAGAATGAGAAATGCAAAAGTTTGCTAATCGTAATTGAAGTAAAAGAAATTGAAAAGGTTAGACGTTAGGACCTTCCAGATTGGGGTTACCTTGACGTGGTTGGAAGGCTTTTCATTCATGTGATCACAGTAATGTATACTAAAACCCCTTTGTTTATAAAGTATGCCAGTGTGCAGATAATATGATATTGTATGGGGCCTAGGAATGTGCATTGATTATCTTTTCTATGTTTGTATAAATGTTTTGACCAGATCAGTAGCACTTCCGCTAAATGTAGTTGTAAATTAGCCTAATTGGAGTGCTTCCACAATTCTTGTATTGTATCTATATAAATAAAGGTACCATTTAACCCTATATAATTACAGGTACCATTTAACCCTGTATAATTACAGGTTAACCCTATATAATTACAGATTAACGCTATATAATTACAGGTACCATTTAACCCTATATAATTACAGGTTAACCCTATATAATTACAGGTACCATTTAACCCTGTATAATTACAGGTTAACCCTATATAATTACAGGTACCATTTAACCCTAAATAATTACAGGTTAACCCTATATAAATACAGGTACCATTTAACCCTGTATAATTACAGGTTAACCCTATATAAATACAGGTACCATTTAACCCTATATAATTACAGGTTAACCCTATATAAATACAGGTACCATTTAACCCTGTATAATTAAAGTTGATTATAATCAAAGTAAAAGTCTTTATCATATTGTAGATTATGCAAAAATATCAATTTTGATGTTTAAAATATTCCAGAACCAACATTAAAATTTAAGATTTAAAAAGCGAAACTCATGAAAATAGCAGATGAATCACCCTATGTGGTTGGATTATTGGGAGAAGTTTTACTTGGAGAGCATTTTCATCCTAATTCAAGGTACCAACTCAATGGATTTTTAGGTGGAGGGAGGATTTGTCAGAGAAAGTACCTTCCCAGCCTGCCCAATACATTCTGAAGAATTTCAATCGTGTTTGTGCATTTTATGCAAATGATTAAAAAACAAATAGCCACAGACCTTTACCTAAAGAACATTTTGAGAAACCGGTCTTTTTGATTATTGCACTAAATGCATGCCCCATGTTAACCAGTCCTCAATCTACACCAACAAACCTCTTGGTCTATTGAAAACCCCTCCTGTCAATTTATTTTCTAATCTTGTAACTAATTGGCCCATATGGGCCAACTAACAAGTCAATACGTCCATGCCCCAGTTAGAAAGTCAGTAACCAATCAGAAATGGATGTGTTTTAATTATAAAATGAAACTGCTGGGACATGAACACTACAAGTAAACTTTCTATTCGTTGGCATTCATTGGACCCCAATAGGAGATACTTAGCACAGAGATCAAACCAAACTAGGATTCAGAAAGGTTTAAATACATAATTTAATGAATACAGACAAAGCAATGTATTAATACAATAAACACGCAGTGAAGTAAATATAATGCAGAACAAATAAATCAATATGAGTGCCGCTGAAAAAGGGATCTTCTGAATGCAAGGCGTTATTGCATTGTGGCTAACAGGTGTTATAGGAACGCCCAGGGTAAGGTGTCAAAACAGCATTATACATGGCAGACAGTTGGTGTGAACCCTCCCACCTCTATTCAGGCTTGGTTTCTTTATTCACATAAAAGGCCTCCTTGACACCTCTCTTCAACAGTCACATTCCTTTGCCAATTACATTACGATCTTTAAAGGTATGTCCTTTATCTTTAAGACGCAGGTACACGGCTGAGTCCTGACCCGAGGAATTGGCTCTTCTGTGCTGGGCCATACGTTGATGCAGTTGCTGTTTGGTCTCCCCCACATACAAATCAGAGCACTCTTCACTGCACTGCGTATATGATATCACTCTTCACTGCATTGCACTGCGTATATGATGCCATTCTTCACCTGCACTGCACTGCGTATATGATGACGCTTTTCTTGTGTTTCCCTGGGGCCCCACAATACGGTTTTTATGGCTGATCTTCCTGCGTTTCCCTTAGATCTCTCTACTATATTAATAATTCATCATAATTTTGACATAATCAGCAACTTGACAGATGGTATCGTTTGATGTTTCCCGATCTCGCTTCTTCTGATGGTTCTTTCAAGGAGATGGTTCTTTCCAAGGAATGTTGTTGTTCTCTTTGTAGCTTTCCTCAGTCACCTGCTCCATGACATCGCGGTATTCCATAGGGGGAGTGGCTGAGGCACTGGGATTGTCTGCTTCATAGAAATAAAAAAACATTTTATTGGATTTAATTCTGCTTAACTTTCGTGCCTTTTCCGCGCAGGGAAGTCAAGCAGGAGGGGCTCGACCGGCATCCACTCCTATGATTGGCTAAGGCATTGTGCTGGTTGAGCACCTTCTGCTTGACTTCCGTGCATGGAAGAAGAAGGCAGCAGGGGAACAAAGGCTGGTAAGTATATTTGGGGAGAGCTTTAAGTGCCGTAAACTGTCCAGGGTGGTACACTAGGTCCCATCCATACTGATCTCCACGGTCGTAATGGTATGATGGTAGGTAAAATATAAAATACTGTCCAGGGTGGTACACTAGGTCCCATCCATACTGATCTCCCACAGTCGGTAATGGTATGATGGTAGGTAAATATAAAATAAAATACTGCCCAGGGTGGTACACTAGGTCAAGCAAGATAAACAATGGTGGAGGTGCACTTACCCAACTGTGGGTGCAGACACCTCTGTAGGTTCTTCCCTTAGGAACCAATGGTTTCGGAGGAAAAAAGGTAGCTGAGGGTCGCACTCCAAATTTTTTAGAAAATTTTATTGTGAACCACACATACCACGTCACAACGTTTCGGGGGGATACCCCTTCTTCAGGTCCCATCCATACTGATCTCCACGGTCAGTAATGGTATGATGGTAGGTAAAATATAAAATACTACCAAGGGTGGCACACTAGGTCCCATCCATACTGATCTCCCACGGTCGGTAATGGTATGATGGTAGGTAAAATATAAAATACTGCCCAGGGTGGTACACTAGGTCCCATCCATACTGATCTCCCACGGTCAGGTAATGGTATGATGGTAGGTAAAATATAAAATACTGCCCAGGGTGGTACACTAGGTCCCATCCATAATGATCTCCCACAGTTGGTAATGGTATGATGGTAGGTAAAATATAAAATACTGCCCAGGGTGGTACACTAGGTCCCATCCATACTGATCTCCACGGTCGATGTATGAGAGGTAAAAATATGTCCAGGTTAGGTCCCATCCATACTGATTTCCCATGGTCGGTAATGTTATGCTGGGTAGGTATTAACCATATTAAGATTGCTTACCTTGCTGGTCACGCTGAATTTTCATGGCCTCAAGGGTGTTCACAATTTCACGCCCTGATGACCTTAGTCTTTGGCTGTTGTTTCATAAAGGGGTGTTTTAACAGACGCTTAGCAGTCCAGCGGTCTAATGGGTTCTTCTGCAGACAAGCGCCAATAAAGGAACGGAACTGTGAAGACCTGGAGATTGAATTAGAATTGATTGTGTTTATTAAGAAGACATTTAAATGGCTGTTGTTGACATAGAAAATGAGATTTTTTTTTTTTATATTGGAACTGTAAGGATATCAAGGGCAACTATACCCATTTCAATATTTTCTCACTAAAATCTATAGGTTACAGGAAGGCACATTCTTTGAGAGTTGGTTAGAGTAAAAACCTCTGCCAGTATCGACTTTCCTGCCTTGTCCTGTCAGTATAGATAACCGGCATCCACATGGCAGGAAAACAGACAGGTCAGGATGAAGAGAGAAGATACTGACATTCCCCCCCATTCTCACAGATAATTTCTTCCTGCTTCCCCTTAAATACAGATTTCAATGAGCTGTTCATTTTTCTCAACCAATCGATAATACTGTACCCTTTTATAGGTTTACTAGTTCTATTACAGTAAAATAGATGGTACATTGGTAATAAGATAAAGGTGACCTGATTACCATTTAGAATAAAGCTTTGTACACACGTACAATCTTACCGCCATCAAAAGACATGCACACGCAAGGCGAATGGCCTTCCGGCGTGATAATTGCACGGTAAGATTGTATGTGTGTGGGAGCCTTAGGGAACATGATGTCAAATGTTCTTTTCTAGCTCCAAACATTATAAAGGGCCGTCTATTCTGCTCCGGATGATTTCCAGTTATTTATCCTTTACAATAGAGAGAGAAGATTCTAAACCACACAGATGACACTGAACATTGAAATGACATGGATATAGGACTTACCATTCAAGTGACTTTAACTGGGGAGCTGGATTATCAATAATATATCTCACATGGTGTTCATCTCCATAAGCTAGAGGATAAAAGGAAACATTACAATTACATCATTTAGGAAAATGCAACGTCCTATGGAAGGGATAAAATAAAAACCACATGTACTAACGGGTTACAAGGGTTTTGTGCTGATTTTGGATTAAGCCATTTCCAAAGAATTTAGAAATTGGGCGTAAAATTGAAAGCCTTTTAACTTTAAAGCCGTGCAAAAGATTCCGACTTACCCTCGCTTTACATGATGTAATAATAATGGCTAAGTGGTTATTACATCACTGGAACCAGTGCAGGGAAGTTGCCATAGGGTAAAATTGCATCTCTCCCATTTTGTGACATTGGATTAGAGATGGGATCCAGGTCCGGCACGAAATCCAAATGATCCGTCTGAATTCGGATGGATCGTCTGGATTTCGGAAAGCATTTCGAGGATTTTCGGACATTCGAGGCTATTTTCAATCATTTTCAAAAATGGCCTTGAATGCTTGAAAATCCTCAAAATACGGAAACTCAAAAATGGTCTCCGGTCGTGGCGAATGGTCAAGGCTATTTTCCAAAATGATCGAAAATAGCCTCAAGCGTTCGAAATCCTTGAAAAGGATTTTCCGTTTTTGGATTTTCGGGATTTTCCGAGATCCGGAAATCTAAAAACGGAACGAAACTAGTTAGTTTCGGCCATCTCTACATTGGATGGAATTCATTAATATGACTGAGCTCAGATTAACCCTTATTTATACATTGAAGATACTTGTCTTGATTAGATTTACATATGATCCTTTAAATAACATTCTAGGTACAATGTATCAGGGATTTACTTACGTGGCTGGCCTCGGCCATCTCCAGGGCTGTAATTCCCAGGGACCAGATGTCAATCTGAAACACAAACACAAACGTAGGAGGATGAGGGGATTAAAGACAGAAATACAGATGAGATGAGTAAGAGATGGAGGGAAATATCCATTAGATTTGCTCCATTCCTCCATTCTAACTTTTCATTTAAATACATATTATTTTAGATGGATTGGGGAATGTTTAACAGTCAGACAGATCTCAATAATAACGCATACACAGCTTAGGACCTGAATTTATACACATTCCATTCTTATTACACTTGAACATTTTCACCAATCATGGCCTTATATTATCTCTCACCTAATCCATCAAGTTGGAGATTAACAGGAATTTCTGGAACAGCGGAGGGCTGTTAGACAATACAATACATTGGTTACTCCATCAAACCCATAAGTTACTCACTTTGGTGTCGTAGCCGTTAATTTGACGCTTCTTCAAAAGCTCGGGGGCATTCCAGTGTGGGGTCCCACTGGCTGAAAGCACTTTCCAGTGTCGTTGTTTAGCTCATGCTATGGTCGAAGTCGACTGAAACATAAAATACAAGTTTATTTTTAAAATTGTGACTGTTAATTGAGATGGATAAAGGCCACACAAAGCCATAAAAAGTGGTTACTGTTACTCTATTGTAAACAATGGAACTATTATCTTTCCACCCTCGATGTCACCTACATTCCTATTAGACAGGGTTGTGAAGGTTCTCATTCATCCAGGTCATAGACAGGGTGATGTCTGGTTTCAGCTTCATAGCTTAAAGGAATAGTTCATTTGAAAAGTGAACTATTCGTTAAATGTATTGATTGTAGACTGGGAGTTTAAGGAGCTATGTCTTACCTCCCGTTCTTCAATCAATATCTCAGAGCCAGGGACGAACACTGCAGAAACTTACCTTTTCGTGATCCACCGCAGCAGAACTGAAAATTCTCGACGGCTTCCTGGTTTTAACTAAGTACTTTGTGCATTAACGTGCATGCGCGCTATAATCGATTAGTACCAGGAAGCGGTCGGGACCTGTCAGTTACAGTCATAACTAAGTACTTGTGCATTAAGTGCATGTGCGTACTAAATCGCTTAGTCCAGGAAGCGGTCGGGACCTGTCAGTTACAGTCATAACTAAGTACCTGCGTGGCATTTAAATGGCATGCGCGCTATAATCGATTAGAACCAGGAAGCGGTGGGACTGTCCGTTTACAGTCATAACTAAGTAACTGCGTGCATTACATGCATGCGCGTATAATCGATTAGAACCAGGAAGCGGTCGGGACTGTAGTTTCAGTCATAACTAAGTACTGCTGTGCATAAACGTGCATGGCGCTATAATCGATTGAAACCAGGAAGCGGTGGGACCTGTCAGTTACAGTCTATAAAAGTATGCGTGTGCATCGCGTGCATGTGCGCTATAATCGATTAGTACCAGTCGGTAACTGTCAGTTCTGCTGTGGTGGATCCGGAAAAAGTAATTATAATCAGTCTTTACTCCAGGCTCCTGAGATATTGATTGAAGAACGGAAGGTGGACATATCTCCTAAACCTCCCGATCTTCAATCAACATTAAAGGAATAGTTCACTTTTCCAGTGAGCTATTCCTTACAATAAATATTATTATGCTAAGAAGATATATTAGCAATGTAAGTTTGTAGTGTGGGGTAGTGTTACAGATCTGTGTGTCTTTAAATGACGGGCTGCTGTTTCTGTGAACGGTTGAAACAGATACAAAGGCGATGATCCCTTCTCCCTGTGCTACAACCAAGTTAGTTACGCCAATTCATTATTGCAATGCTACGTTCTACTTACTGATGCGGACTTTGGCATTGCTGTGAGCATAATATTTGCCGTTTTTATGTCCCGTGTATCACCTTCTTTGAATGTAGATATTTGAGTCCCTGTAAAAGATTAAAAGGTTAAAAATGAAACTATAGAAGAAATTCGACCTTCCTCTCACAGAAGACTATTAGGAAATATCGGTCATTGATAAATATGTAGCAATTTGTTATTAGATGGTTAGGAGCGGCCTTACCTTCAGCGTCTCTTTAAGGAGGTGACGTCCACGTCTCTTTTAAGAGATTTAGATTCGGTACTCTGTATTAAATTAGTAACTGTGCCCCCTCCAACAGTACTCATTGCCATCTGAGGGAAAAAAATTAAAGGGTAACTGGACCTGTTTTATGAGTAAATTCAATAATATACTTAAAAAGTTTTTTCTGATAATAAATAAAGTTTTTTTATTCCTACAAACAGGAACGGACATATTCTTCACAATTCATTCGTAATGTTAATATATAGTATATAGTAAAGGTATAAATATAGGACTATTTATGATAGGTCTTATACCACTATAGAAACACTAAGAAACAGGCAACTGTACTCTCACTGATTTCTTTTTATCAGGACCATGTTCCTTAAAATAGATTGCACCCTGAACATTTTACTTGGAAAACCCTTTATAAAGAGATTATGGACTGTGCAGGGAACTGGGAGTTAGATTGAGTCCACTCACTGACATTCTCTTAAGGTTTTATCATTTACAGTAAGGTATTTTTACCATAATCTTATTACGGGATTGGCAATCTCTGCCGGTAGCTGGTGGTAAATCCCGTAGAGCTTGCATACGTTGTTACGGCCCGCCAAACTTTTCAAAACGAATTTCCTTGGCAAGATCATCTTTATTGTAGGGCTAAATAACATATTAAATATTATTAATAACAATTACACTTATGTGGGGAGAAAAGCATTACGTAATATAAAAAGTCTGAAGAAAGAGCCATTACCGTCATTTCTACACCTTACGGCAACTTCTCTCTTCCGATGGATTCCCTGGAACACAAACAGGAAGGGACATTAGGATTTTAACTCCATTCCCAATAAACTAATAAATACCATGTTGAATTACAATGGGAATGCAGACCATTCATTAGGAACACCAGAGCACATGGTACATATGGGAAGTATGTAACTGGTGCTGATTGCAGGGGATTTCATATAATCCCATAATGTTGGGCAGGGTAGAGGAAACCACAGAAAGACTTTTCCTTAGGATCTTGGTGGATTTGGTTAGATAACTCCCCTCCCCAAACTAGGTTATATCAGTGTCACAGGGATAGATAGCCCAGGAGTTAAGCAGGGTGTAGATAGGCCAGTGGTGGTTGGAAAGTGTATGAATAATGACAGGATCATAATTTAAAATGTATGTTTGCAAATGCGAGAAGCCTGGCTGAAAAAATATGAGAATTGAAGATAATGCCATTTAACTGAAAAGTATGAAGTAATAGGTATTGCTGAAACATGTTGAACAATTCACATGACTGTGCTGTAAATTTAGACATCATAGAGAAAATAAGAAAGGGGAGAAGTATGTATTTACATTAAAGGAGAGTTGAGGCCACATTTTAAAAGAAGAGATAACTGGCAAAAGGGATGTAAGCGGAGGCAATATAGGTGAAACTGAGCAACAGGAAGAGAGGTAATGTCATGGTTGGTGTCTGCTACAAGCTGCCAAATGCTGGCAGGAAGTGAGTCAGCTTCATGTGCAGATTGCAAGGAGTGTTCTGTAGTGGGGGACTTAATTACCCTGGCACTGATTGATTGGCTCTGGTGTAAGTGAATCCCTGTTGGAAAGGACTTGGAGCCACAAGATATTGTCTTGTTTAAAGAGAGATATGGATTTCAAGAGAGAAAATTAATTCTCCCCCTTAACAAAGATTTGGTAAGGCATCATTTGGAAATATGCAGGTGCACATCTTGGAAACGGAAATGGTTTACAAAAGGGCAAATAAATAAATATTAAGGGATGGGGGAGCTAATATGAAGACAGAATTCTCAAGGTTTTTTTGCCTTCCCAGTTAGGCAGGAAATGTGGGGTATTGCTGAGTATGTTGGACCAGATGGAGTATGTCGTTATTTAACCTCAAATACTATACTAACTCACTTATAAACATTTCTGAGGCCCCTCCCCCAGAAATGCTCCTAACTGTAAACTCTTCTCCTGGAGGCTGAAAAAACATGATATTATTATAATTACCATTGATAATATGAGGGATTACACCCTATTCTATATAATATAACGTATTATATCCCCACGTAGTCCCTGACATATAAACATGGAGGGCTGTGGGGGTAGGTGAATCCAATAAGCCGTATTAATGAAAAAATGGATAGAGGAGGATCCATAACTGGGGTGTGCACTACAGAACCTACAAATAGATCCCACCCTCCTATCTACAAGCCCCACACCATGTGGTTACCACATCCCAATCTTCACTGCTTACCTTATACGCTCCTCAATAGGAAGGTTGTCATTGGTGTTCTAAAGAAACAAAAAACATCCAGTAAGAAGTCAGAATATTGTAATGGCGACTTAGTGTCCGGGCACATCTAATGGAGAGATGGTTAAGTCTTTAGTTTCCCTTTAAAAATAGCCCCATAATGGTTTAAATAAACAGAACAATAACAGTCATTAAAGACAGATGCCCATGGTCGTGTGAAAGAAATAAACTGAAAGGTCGGAACTGACCCTCAAACTTACTGCAAAGGTCGATACCCACAAAACAATTGCCCGTGATATTCTCAACCAATTAGGGCCCGTTTTTGCAGCGCATGCGATTACCATTTCTGGTGCGCTGCCATAGGGCAACATCAAAGGAAAGCCCAGCGCAAGTGGACGGTTAGTGGCACGGATCGGTAACATTGCAATTGCACTGCGTTGCGAGATTATGCGCGTCTCCGTGCACTGGGTGGTCTAGCCTTACAGTCAATACACCGATCAGTAGTTATTAGTTGGAAATTAAAGTGGTACCACGATATTAGATGCATGCAGATGTCGGCCTAGGAAAGCTACATCGTCATTGTAATGATCAGCAGTCGGTGTATGTAGCTTTTGGGGGTACACACAGTAGTATTTGTCTGACGTGACTGTAGTGCCATTTATCGATGGGGGCCGAAAAATATCTTACCGTGTGTGCCGTGATAAAACTTGGTCACCGTTCGTCCGGATTGGATAAACGGCCCCTTGGTAAATCACAGGCTATCGTGTGGTTCCTATGGGCACGACGATCGGTCGCACGAACTGTCGGCCATATTTCGCGCGACTGACAGTCATTGTCCCAACCGAGCGCTCACTAGTAGCGAACACTGGGTCGGGACAAATAATTTGCCTGTGTGTACCCAGCCTAAGCATAATGCATTATCTTTGTACCAGTGGCGTAACTAGGAATCACTGGGCCCCTCAGAAAAACTATGATGGGGCCCCCTATCTGTGCTTCATCCATGGTGGTTTTGGGGGAGGCTATATCTGTTATAGGAAAATAGGAAGATGGGGTCCCCTTGGTTCCCAGCCCCCCTTGCGGTTGCCCCCCTGCTTCCCCTGTAGTCGCCCCTGCTTTGTAGTAAAATCATTGCCGGACTGTGCAGACCTTAAGATGGGCATTCATCAAAAAAAAATCCTTATTTTGCCAAATTGTTCTTATTTAGGGTAGAGTCA
Source organism: Hymenochirus boettgeri (assembly GCA_019447015.1). Taxonomy (NCBI): domain Eukaryota; kingdom Metazoa; phylum Chordata; class Amphibia; order Anura; family Pipidae; genus Hymenochirus; species Hymenochirus boettgeri. Next base: position 26,470,659 of record CM033477.1, read on the forward strand.
CTTATATAAGTAATATTATCTATTTAGACTTCCAATAAAACTTTCAAATACTTTGCTGATTTCTTACCCAACAACAGGAAAATAAAGCAGCCCATCTCGCGCAGATCTCTGTAGATAACTCTCTAAAGTGTTCTCTCTCCCTGTTATCTCTCTCTCTCTGTTCTACTCTCCATGTTCTCTCTCTCTTCTCTAGTTCTCGACCTCTATCTCGTTAATCTCAATATATCGCAGTTTTTTTCTTTTCTTTTAAACTAAAGTATAAGAAAGATTGTCAGCTCTTAGGTTTATGCTAAAGCATATGGCAGCGCCCACAATATGTAGCAAGGCAATTCCACCCAAGATCCATCCACAGAACTATCAATATTTATAGATTTTATTGTAAATAATATTAGTATTAATACTACTACTACTACTACTAAATAACACATAATTATTAATACATAATCATAACACTAATAACTAATCCTGTGTAAGAATAGAGCTTCCTATTGGTAAAATCCCTATTAATTTAGCAACAGACCCACACACACGCCGAGTGATATTAAAGGCACAAGTAAAGTGGTTAAATGTATTGCTAGAAGGGAACTTAAGCAGTGATTAATGTATAATTTGTTAGGTTTAGACCAAAAAACCAAGTTAACTGTCACATGTAGGAAGAGTGGTAAAGAGGGGAAGTAAGGTGTGAACTATTGATTTGCCAGAGGATTTGTCTCAAATAAATGGTAAAACCATATGGTTGACAATGAGACAGTTAAAGCAAGTCCCCCCTGTACAGTTAATAGTTTTTGGTTTCCTCCAGTCACATGACACATTTTAACAACTGCCGTCAGCGTTCCCAGCAAATGACCAACTGGCATTTCTATATCTTTCAGGCTCACTTCTGTGTAAATAGACAGTGCCTAGGGAATCATGGACTAATGGCAATCTGGACTACTAAATCCCTGGGACTTTCTATATGTTTCTACTAATCCCCCTGGCACATACAGGATACATTTGGCTAGTTGATATTGGTATAATATACCTTATATCAATGTAAAACTAAAATAGACACATTACATCTATTCTATATTCTCTGCTTATAATGATCTCACAGTGTAATGTATCATATTAATTATATATTTACATTTCTCAGCGTAGGGGGGAGGAGGAGCTGCCACTAACCTCAATGTCCAGATCAAAAGTGAAAATGATGTGTGTACAATTGCTTATTAGCTGTTGCCTAGCACCATTTGCATACTGATGATGTCAATTAAAATGATGCTCACAGCCCAGCCAATTTCCAACTGCAATTTTTCAATATTCTAGAACTTTCTATATAAATAGACAGGGCTTAGGAAATCTGGCTACAAAATAGATTTTTATGACTACTAATCTCTGGGCTTTCTATATGTTTTATACATCCCCTGGCACATACAGCATCATTTAGAGTAATATTGATATTCATACTACCTGCCATTTAATATATTCTAGCTCTTTTATATAAATTAACACATTAATACATGTCAAATGAACAGTGTGGTGTGAGGCAGTAATAAGCTCAAACCCTCATACTAATACTCAAGGGAAACACTATGGCAGGAAAACACTATGGCCACTAGGTAGACACAAAATGTCACGAGAACGGAAGTCCTGTAGCCACACTCAATAACTTTATTTTTATACGCGCGGTCCAAAGTTAAAATCGTCCGGAGCTCCCCACCAAAACTTTATAATAGCACATCTACAGTTAAAACCTATACCATCATAATGTACTGTCTAAGGTCAAAAAAGCTATCGGCAGCTCCCACCCAAAAAGATATAAAAGGTAATATCAGAGAAATCGTCCCTCATCTCTGTACTGTTTAAAGTTAGACACTATGGTAGCTCCATCAACATCTAAGACAATCATATAAGTTAGATGCATATGTGTTATATATGGGTTAATATATATAAACACATAATATATATCTAAACATATAAAAGAACAATATATATATTATATAGGTAACCTGTTGTGGATCTGAATTACAGATTTACCGTGACTGGAGAATGAATTAAGATATACCGGACCTGGCTGGATGATATTACAGATATACGTGACCTGGATGGATGAATATGACAGATTACCGTGACCTGGATGGATGAATATTACAGATATTACCGTGACCTGGATGGAATGAATATTACAGATATACCATTGACTGGATGCATAGGATGATGATATGAATATTACAGATTATTTACCGTTGACCTGGATGGATGAATATTACAGATATTCCATGACCTGGTGAATGAATATAGATTTACATGACCTGGATGATGACTATTTAAGATATACCGTGACCTGGAATGAATGAATATTACAGATTCTACTGTGACCTGGATGAAGGCATATTAAGATTTACCATGACCTGGATGGATGAAAATTACAGCTATACCATGACCTGGATGGATGAATATTACAGATATCCATGAAAAACTGGATGATATGAATATACAGATATAACATGGCTGGATGAGATGAATATTACAGATATACCAGTGACCTGGATGAATGAATATTACAGATTTACCATGACCTGGATGAATGAATATTACAGATATACCAGGACCTGGATGACAGTGAATATGACAGATTTATACCATGACCTGGATGAATGAATATTACAGATATACCCATGACCTGGATGGATGAATATTCAGATATACCATGGACTGATGGATATAATATTACAGAGATACCATGACCTGGATGGATGTGATGAATATTACAGGATATACATGACCTTGATGGAGGAATAGTACAGATATACATGACCTGGATGGATGAATATTACAGATATCCATGACCTGGATGGATGAATATTACAGATATACCATAGACCTGGTGAATATACAGATATACCATGACGGATGGATGAAATATTACAGAGTATACCATAACCTGGATGATTACAGATTAACTGATCTGGATGATGAATATTACAGATTTACCATGACTGGATGAATGAATATTACGATATACCATGACCTGGATGATATTATAGACATACCCTGACCTGGATGAATGAAATACAGATATACCATGACCTTGGATGAATGAATTATTACAGTATACATGACCTGGATGAATGCATTATTACAGATATACCATGGACCTGGATGGAGAATATTACAGATATACCATGACTGGATGATTGAATATACAGATATACATGCCCCTGGAGGATGATGTACAGATTACCATGACCTGGATGAATGAATATTACAGATATATACCAATGACTGGATGAATAATTTAGAATACCATGACCTGGATGAATATGATAGACATACCATGACCTGGATGAATGAAATTACAGATTATACCATGACCTGGATGAATGAATATTACAGATATACCATGACCTGGATGATGATGAATATAACAGATATACCATGACCTGGATGATGAATATTCCAGATAATACATGACCTGGATGAATGAATATTAAGAATACCATGACTTGGATGAATGAATATTACAGCTATTCCATGGACCTGGATGAATGAAATTAACAGATTATTACCGTGACCTGGATGAATGAATATTACAGATTATACCGTGACCTAGATAAATGAATATTACGATATACGTGACCTGGATGGATGACTATTACAGATATACCGTGACCTGGAATGAATGACTATTACAGATATACCGTGACCTGGATGAATGACTATTACAGATACTACGGACCTGGATGGATGATAATTACAGATTTACCGTGACCTGTATGAATGAAATTCAGACATATACCGTGACCTGGATGGCTAGAATATTACAGATATACCGTGACCTGGAGGATGAATATACAGATTACCGTGACCTGGATGAATGAATATTACGAATACGTGACTGGATGAAGAATATTACAGATTATACCGTGACTGGATGAAGAATATTACAGATATACCATGACCTGGATGAATGAATATTACAGATTTACATGACCTGGATGAATGAATATAACAGATATATTACCATGGACTGGATGGATGAATATTCCAGATATACCATGACCCTGGGATGGAATGAATATCATACGATATATACCATGACCTGGATGATGAATATAAGATTAACCATGACCTGGATGAATGAATATTACAGATATACCATGAACCTGGATGAATGGATATTACAGATATACCATGCCTGGATGAATGAGAACTTTACAAGCAATTATAACAATTTTGTGCCATTTTACACACTGTTACACATATTTCTGTGCAGTAACACAGTCATACAAACACTAATACATAGAATCACATTGTAAAAATTGACAGACACCAGAGCAGTTTATCATATGTGCATTTTATAGTGCGAATGTAGTAATTGTATTTAAACTTATCAGGTGCTCCCACAGTGCTCCCTTTAGACAGTATAGAATGATGATATAGGGTTTTTTCTGTATATTTCTAGTTATACATTTTGATGGGAGCTGTCATACATTTTACTTTAGACAGTACGGTGTAAGGGTATAAGTTTCTCTGTGTATTTGTATTTATACATTTTAGGGGTAGCTGTCACAGTGCTTGTTTTAGAGAGTACAGTGTGATTGTACAGTTTTCTCGTGTATACTACTAATTATACATTTTGGTGGGAGCTGCCATAGTGCTAATTTTAGACAGTACAGTGTGAGTGTACAGTTTTTTCTGTATATTACTAAGTATACATTTTGGTGGGAGCTGCCATAGTGCTAATTTTAGACAGTACAGTGTGAGTGTTACAGTTTTCTCTGTATATTACTAAGTATACATTTTGGTGGGAGCTGCCATAGTGCTAATTTTAGACAGTTACAGTGTAAGTGTACAGTTTTCTCTGTATATTACTAAGTATACATTTTGGTGGGAGCTACCATAGTGCTAATTTAAGACGGTACAAATGAGGGTATAGATTTTCTTGATATTACCTTTTATACTTTTTGGGGAAGCTGCCATACTTTGAACTTAGACAGTCCGTATTATGGTCATAGTTGTTAAGTGTTATATTTCTATTTATAAAATTTTGGTGGGAGTGCCAACTTTGACCTTAGACAGTACAGTATGATGGTATAGGTGGTTAACTTTGTATATTGATATTATAAATTTGGTGGGAGTGCATAATTTGGACCTTTGGGGGGGGGACAAGTACGTATGATGGTATAGGTTTTAACGTATACTTTCGTATTTATTACACTTGGGTGGAGTGCCACTAATTTACTTAGGGAACAGCTGCAGTATAAAAATACAAGGTATTGAGTTCTAACAGGACTTCTTTCTTACATATTTTCTACATAGGTGCCATAGTGTTTCGGCCATAGTTTTCCGTTATATGTAGTATGATGGGTTTTTAGTTATTCGGCACACACCACCACACACACACGTTTATTGTACATTTGTATTAATGTGTTAATTATATATATATGATATATATATTATATATTATTATATGGTCGACCAAATGCTGGAATCAATACGCTATTATTCTAACAGTAAAAAAACTAGTTTAAAGTTGTTGCTGGCAGACATTGTATATTTACGGACAGGTTAATGATAGCAGTTACTGGCCCCATATAAAAGAACTAGACAGATAGAGTTAGATAGATCGATAGATAGATAGTAGATAGATAGATAGATAGATAGAAATTAGCTAGATAGAGTTTGTAGACAGAGTACAGATATATAGACAGACAAGACAGACAGAGAGAGAGATAGTCAGTAAAGAGATAGTGAGATAGATAGATAAGATACAATAAAAAAGATTAGATACAGTAAATAGATAGATAATGACAACATAGATAGGGATAGACGATAGAATTCAGACAGAGATAGATAGATTGAGTATGATAGAGTCAAACAAAAAAATAAATGGACCAAAGAAACCCTTGTAATGAAAACTTCTCGAATAATAAAGAAGATTTACCTTTTACTACCACAGATGACCATATTAGTGTGGTTGCTTAAAGAAGCCTCACTCCCCCTCTTTCTTTGCCCACAGCGACATCAAACTTTGGCCAGCTTCCAAAAGTCCCACAAAACGAAACTACACAGTCAGTTCTTCTCCAGCCAATAACAGATCTGCACATGAAGGGCGAGGAGGAAACGGCCAAATCAGAAATCCTTCATTTACCAGCCAATCCAGGAGCTGACCGCAGAGAGATCTATGCCAAACCGGCGCGTGCGGTGCCGGATTGGTAGGGATGGGGCTAGGGACGCAAGGGGGCCTGGCCACAGCACAAAAGGAGGGGAATTTGTAGACGGCTAGGTTACGGTGAGAGGTCTCACTCAGCCTTCGGTGCAGATCAGGACTATGACGTCAGATTGAGGGTCGGCAGCGCCATAGGGAGAAAAGGGCAGACTCGAGGCACAGAAGAAAGAGAGGGAGATACTCGTCATCAGACGATTGAGTGAGGACTTCAGGCAGATCATAGAAGGATCTCACAGAAAGTAGGCATAGCACGCACTATAGGTCCCACGCTCCAGGGATATGGCAGAGTCATTAGCTCCAGAGCCGTAGATCTCGGTATCACAAATCTTCAACAGTGTCGGCCAGGAGGAGACATCGCAGCTACCGGGCACGGAGAGGAAGGCGACAAGAAGCGGTGGTTACCTTAAAGGTCAGCCAACAGCGGTCAGTGTGCCAACAGGGGATGGAAGTCCTCTGCAATGCCAGAACCAACAGTGCAGTGATTACTCCTGCGCAGGGTCTGGAAAGCTGCGGGTGGAGGTTAATGGTGGTGAGCTGGTTAGGTAATAAAAGCGCTTCATGGGAGGAAAAGATTGAATGATGCACGTGTGGGCACAAGGGGCTGCCACTCCAGGAGGGCAGCCCCTCAGCCTGTTACTGTTCCCCAGTGGAGGCCATTAAAAGAGTCCTACTTCGGCGGGGTCAGGGCCCATTGGGGGGTACTAGCAGAGAACAAAAAGAAAAGATTTGGAAAAAAATGAATTTGTGCGAAATATTGTCGTTGGTATCTACAGACATGGTGGTTGGACTGTAGATAAGGACAGTAGTAAAGACACAGAGAAAAGGGGGAAGGAGGAAAGAAAAAAAAAGGTGGCAAAAAACTTTTGCAATGGCTTCAGGGCCTTTTGCGTATTAGCCGGGGGATAATTGGACAAAAACAAATCCCCTTCCGAAATGTTCACATTTTTTTAGATTTGGACTGATTATGGGGCAATTCAAGACAACCACGGGGGTTGGCTTGGTGGCAATATGATGAGGAGTTTGGAGGAGGCTAGCAGTAAGGACCAGGAACATGGGCGTGAATAAACAAGTACCCGGACTCGTGGCTTAGGGGATAATGCTAGCCCCAAAGAAGCCCAGCAACCGCTTCCACTAGTGCACGGTGGGTTAGTTTTAGCTCCTTTAGGCAGCGAGGGGAGGAAAATAACTCAGGCCCTTGTGGTTATTTATGAAGGGCCATTGCAAATTCGGGGCAAGCGTGTAGGTTTAAGCCCGAATGCTCTTGCAAGGAGGGGAATTTAGCGAGCACTGTTCAGAAGTCGACAATGGTAAGAGAGGTATAGGGAAGGGTGGCAAACACCAGGATCGTGGTGGCAATTGAGCCATGGCAGAAGCCTAACCAGAGAAGGAAGCGCAGAGATCATCAGAAGGGGTTTGTAACAGGGTTTTTTAAAATTCCATTTAAGTTGGTCAGTTCCATGGTTAAAATCAGAGACGCCCCCTGGACGTTGCAAGGGCCAAGATTAATATGAAGTGGAATAGGTCGGATGGGCAGGGCCCGTTTGCTGAGTTGCCTTGTAAATCTGAGAGTTTCATTCACCGTTGAGTCTCGTCCCCAAAAAAGAAGGGGGAAAATCTCCGGATGATTCACCATCTACAATTTCCAAAGGGCAGCCTCAGTAATGATGGCATTGTAGTAAGCTTGAATTAGGGCAGTGCCTCTAGTAAGGAAAGGGCAGGTAGCGGGGCCTGCTGGCCAAGTCGGATATGAATCGCCTTCGCCTACTCCCAATTCATCAGGAATGTTTTAATCTGTTGGTTTGCCAGTTAGAAGTTTATACTATTTTGACATGGTTTAACCAGGGTTGTTCTAGTCCGTTCCCCTGTTCGAGACGTTCAGTCCTTTGAAATGGGGCAGTGAGGTTTGGACGGTTCCTATAGCATAGACATTAGTTAGATGATTTTTTATTGTAGGCCATAAGGAGTCTATTAAAGTGAGCATTGCTAAATTTGTTTAAATACTTGAGGAGCGAGTTGGGAGTTCCTTATCTAAAGATAAATCAGTGGGCCCAGAGTGACAGTCCTGTCATTTCGGGAATGAAATCGTGGGTGTGACACAATTAAAATGGATTTCGGCTCCCTGCCCGACAAAGTGACGGATACGTTCTTGCAGGTTCAGTTATCTTACAAGCCAAGAAGTTACCTTACAGCCACTTCATTCATTGATGGGTTCTCTGAAATTTTGCATGTAGAATGATGCCTCAAGGGCAAGGGTATTTCCGGAGATTGTCTATGGCACGCGGGGAGTCCCATCCCCACACCACATATTCGCCAGTAAAGTGAGTTTGCATGAAAATGAGGGGTGTGGCATAGGAGAAGTACATTGGTAGACTGTCTACAGGAGGAGGAGAATTTAACTTGATCTACCAGATGTTCACGATGCAGCAGCTTCAGTAGGCTTTGGGGCCATTTTAGGGACAGCTTGGGACGAAGCCGCATGGCCAAATAGCTGGTTGAGAGTCAAGAAGTGCAAGAACCTACTTTAATAGAGCATTCCCTATAATAGTTGGCAGTGGAGTTATGGGGGTCAGCAGATGTGGGATTTAAAAAGATTGCTTCTGGGAACTGATAGTGAAAGCGTAGTAGTGTATGCCATAAATAAAATTATAGCTCGTCGCCAGCGGGTCATTTTAGTGGGGCGTCATTTGTGCTCAGGTGCTGTGAGAAAACAAAACGTGGTGCTTTAAGGCAAACATGTTCCTGGAATTCATAAAATGTGTGGCCGATGCTTTATCTCGATTCAGTGGGGACGAATAATTTTAGGCGATTGAGACCAGAGGCGAAACAGGAGCGGAAAGAGAATGCCTGGATTTTTATTATGGGAGATCGTGGACAACAGGTGATGTGATGCAAGGCTCAATTGTTGTGGCACCGGCCACATGGACAAGTCATGGTAGGAGTGAGGAATGGCTACTGTTGGTGAAAGGGAGGGATATGGACATAGCTTCAAAGGTTAGAAGTGACCCTGAGTATCTGGAACACCTGCGTTCCTCAGGGGTGTCAGACTTAGTTGCACAACGGAGGAGGTAGGGGCCGTCCTTTTTCTTCAGTGCTGGGTGGAAAGACGTTCTGTCCAAAGAATTTATATGGTTACCATTTAAAAGGTTTTGAAAAAAGGAACATGGGAGAAAGAAAGCTAGACATCCCAATTTCCTTTGGTTTGTTGATAAGTAGCAAAACGTTCTCCAGGGCATTGCGATCGGTTTATGAAAGTGGCATATTTAAGGCCAGTTTTGCGCTTGCATTTTTTGAAGCCAATGAGGGTGGGAGAATAGTATTCTAGTACAAAAAGTGTAGGCGGGGGTATTTTTTTGTTAGCTTTGGGGATGTTTTTATTTCTCATCTTAGTGAGGGTTAGGTGCAGTTCCAAGACAGACATATTTGGGAAATGGTTTTCTATTTTGAACTCTCTAATCCCCTATTTGCCCAAGTTAAGGTTTTATAGGAATATTCTTTCATTAGACAGCAGCTCCCCGTTTTTATATCATCAGGATGGTTCCCACCTATCCCGTATCAATTTTAGGCAGAGTTCCTAAGAAGGCGATGGGCAAACTGGGCTTGCGACCGAAAAGAGTTTAGTACACATTAGTCAGAATGGGGCTGCTACAGAAAAAGCATTCTCTTTGGTTCTCAGAGAAAGGTGCGCAAGCTGGAGCGAGTGGCTGGGCCTCAAATTGCGTGACATTACATTAGACCAGAACTGTGATTATTGAATTTTCTCTTTCAGGAGTCCAACATCCATCAGTGTGGCTGGTTGGAAATTCACCTTTTTTGGGCAGCTCAAGAGCAGAGGTTTCGACTGGGGGAAAGTAACCTTGGTTTTCCAGGCAGCTTCATTGAACTGGAGAGGAATCGGGGATGGGGGATTAGGCGTCGGTGGCAGCTCTGTTTGTGCGAATCACCAAGGAAGATTCGGACCAACATGCGTTTGGCATTTATGCGAAGGGAATGACTCATGCCGTAACCGCCTTTCAGACTTGCTGTATCTGATGAAAGCAGATTTGCTCAGGTAAGGCTCTATTCCGGAGAAAAGTAGTGTGGTTGGTAAAAACTGGTGCCCAGGTGCAATGGAAGGAGCTAGAGATGTGGGGACCTTGAGAACGCTTAGAGGTCCTGAAACAAGGGTATGCAGGTTGTCAGAATCTCAAGGGGGGGTAGTGGTGGGACATAGGCAATTGGAAGGGGATAAACAGGGACCTGAGAGGCAGGAAGGAATTGACACCTACAATGACATTGGGCCTAGACAATTGCTGATCGGGGCTCAGGATGGAATAGAGCAGGCTCTCTATTTGTTGGGGGTGGCGGAGTCAGATGTAGGCCTCCTACCGAACTCCTGGGCGGATAATCCTTGCAATGGAATTGGTTTAATGGAGCCGTTTACATGACCTCTAGGGACAGAGGAGTGGGCATTTTAGCTTGGCTACGGTGGGTTAATTTTTATTGGGTAGCAAGGAAGTATAACTAAGATCCTTGGCAAATTGGAACCACATCATGGAAGGTGTCAATTAAAAAGCTGTGGCCTACCCATTACCCAACAATTTTGGTCTGTCTGTTTTATCAATAATATTCGTTAACAGTTTATGATAGTTAGGCAGCATGTTCTATTCCAGACGTTGGTCTGTCTGGAACAATCCATCTCTTATAAATCCTGCGGACTACTACTAGATCAGTTCTGAAACGAAGTCAAGGATGATCCTGTAACAAAGTTTCCAGCATTTCATTATGTTGGGTTTAAAAGTTCTATAGTACAGGCTGGAACGACTACCTTTTAATTTGGATCTCTTCTGTTAATATTCTGAAGTTGTTTTGACTGGATCTCCTCCCAGTTTTGAGGGGGTTAGAGACATGAAAACTAGGTACAGACGTGCGGGGCATTAGGAGGAAGTGTGCTATCTTCAAGCTAAGAATCCGTGGAATCGTTACGGGTTATTGGCAAATTTCGGACATTTTTTCCCATTGACTACAATCGTAACAATCTCAAAGTGGATTATTTTAAAACAAATTTGATCAAGGTCATAAACCAAACGTGATACCCAACCCCCACACAGACACAGTACAACCACTACTGACTACCTTTCCATCCACATGAAGCCATACTTAAAGGGTTACTAGAGTAAATAAAAACTAATTTTGATCAGTCATTCAATATAAGTTATATTGTAATCACATACAAAAAAAACAAAAACCTCATTTTGGGTAACACACACCTACGACCTTACCCTCCAAGCAGACCCAGGTACTCACACCTACTTAATCTACTTATCAATACTGTGGAGCCATACTTAAAGGGAAAACTAAAGTAAAAAAAACTAATTTAGATTTACCTCAAATAAAAGATAGTTGATAGGTTGTAAACACAAAAAAAGAATACCCCCTCAAACCAGGAACCCAGGACACACACCTAATGATCTACTATCCATTACGGTGCCAGCCATACTCAGGGTAACTAAAGTAAAAAAATAATTAGATTATCCTCATAATAAAGATAGTTTTATTTGGTTGTAAACACAAAAAAGACATACCCCTCAAACCAGACCCAGGTACCACACACCTCCTGATTACTTAATCCATTTACTATGGCAGCCACATATCTTAAAGGTTGTTACTAAAGTTAAAATAATTAATTTTGCTCAGTGATAAAAAAGTTTGTTTTTTTAACCCCCACACGGCACAGGTACATTACACCTACTGACTACCCTCCCATTTCTGTTGCAAGCAATACCTAAAGGGTACAGTAAAAAAAACCAATTTTAACCTAATCATACAAAAAAGTTCGTTTTTTAACCCCCAAACCCGAAGGTACACATCACTACTGATTACTTATCCCCTTACTGTGGCAGCCATACTAAAAGGGTAAATAAAGTAAAAAAAACTCTGACAATAATCAAAAGTTGTTTTTTTTAACCCCCATGGGGCATAGGTAACACACACCTACTGACTATCCCTCCATTACTGTTGCAGGCCCTACTTAAAGGGTAATTAAGATTTTTTAAACAAAAACACAAATTTTGACCAATCATCAAAAAAGTTTTGTTTTTTTTACTTCAACATGATCCAGTACACTCGCATAATCATGTTTTTTCACTTACAACATAAGCAGGTTACACTCGCCTACTCAATACCCTTCCATTTTAATGGCACGCCAATATTTTTTTGTTTTAAAGGGTAACTTGTTACAAAAAAACTATTTGACTATATCATCAAAAGTTTTTTTTAACCCCCAACCTTACTAATACTACAGACCTACCCTTAATTACTGTGGCCAGCTACTTAAAGGTTAACTGAAAGTAAAAAAAAACACTATTTTGACCGATCATCAAAAGTTTGTTTTTTTAACCCCCAAACCTGAGACGATATACACCTACTGACCTGCTCTGTCAGTAGGTGTATATACCTGTCTCTATAACAGAAAGGGGCAAAGTTTAGTATAACTTTGATTTGGCTTGAAAGGACTCTGCCCATTTTCGGAAGGGAATTGTGTGCGTGGTGCTGCCAGGATTTTTTTAAAACTCCATAATGCCAATGATGAGGGGACATTGTTGTTTTTTACTTACCCCTTTAGGTTGTCATATGAATAAAGGCAGGTCAGTTGGTTTGTGTGTACTCTTGTCAGGTTTGGGGATAAAAGACTACTTTTTTGATGAGTGGTCAAAAATATTGTTGTATTCATTAGATCAACTGGACTTAAATGTAGTTCTTGAAGCCGTTTCGCTAGTCATCCGACTGGCTTTCTACAATTCAGATATGGGTAAAAAATGTTTTGTTTTTTACTATATTACCTTTAAAGGTATGATCGCCACATGAAGACTGGTTACTTCAGTTGGTGTATGTACGGTCAGATTGTTGAAGTAAATACAACAAATTGTTTGATTATGATCAAAATTTATTTGATAGTCTTCTATAAATGTACTAGTACGGATCGTACCAGCAGCAGCTAATTAGTACACATTGCTACCAAAAAAGAACTAATTGCAAACAATTGCAACCATGGAATGCTTGTGATTTCCGACGGCTTACCAGATAATCAGTGGACACTTCTTACTGAGACTATACTTTTTATAGGACGATATTTTATTATACTGTTTGGAGTTTAGGTCTACCTTTTATTGTTATCTTTACTTAAGTACTGCTAACAGGTTTAAATGTGTGAATATTAATAGAGATCTATTTATAGTGGGTGCCAATGGCCAGATATATATGCCTCAGAGGTTGTCTCAGAGAATCTGGAGCAACCAAACAATGAAGTTCGCAAGAACCACCAGACAGGTCAGGGATAAAGTATTGAGCATTTAAAGCAGGCTTAGGCTACAAAAGATTTCAAAGCCTTCAACATCCCCACGCGCACTGTTCCAAGAGATCATTCAGAAATGGAAGTAGTATGGCACAACTGTCAAACCTACCACGCCACGCGTCGTTGAACAATTCACATGACTGTGCTGTAAATTTAGGCAGCATAGAGAAAATAAGAAAGGGGAGAAGTATGTATTTACATTAAAGGAGAGTTGAGGCCACATTTAAAAGAGAGATAACTGGCAAAATGGATGTTAAAGCGGAGGCAATATAGGTGAAACTGAGCAACAGGAAGAGAGGTAATGTCATGCTTGGTGTCTGCTACAAGCTGCCAAATGCTGACAGAAAGTGAGTCAGCTTCATGTGCAGATGGCAAGGAGTGTTCTGATTATGGGGGACGTTAATTACCCTGGCACTGATTGATTGGCTCTGTGTTAAGTGAATCCCTGTTGGAAAAGGATCTTGGAGCCAGCAAGATATTGTCTTGTTTAAAGAGAGATATGGATTCAAGAGAGAAAATTATTATTCTCCCCCTTAACAAAGATTTGGTAAGATCATTTGGAATATGCAGTGCAATCTTGGAAACGGAAATGGTTTACAAAAGGGCAAATAAATAATATATTTGGAGGGGATGGGGGAGCTTAAATATGAAGACAGAATTCTCAAGGTTTTTTTGCCTTCCTCAGTTAGGCAGGAAATGTGGGTATTGCTGAGTAGGTTGGACCAGATGGACGTATGTCTTTATTTAACCTCAAATACTATACTAACTCACCTTATAAACATTTCCTGAGGCCCCTTCCCCCAGAAATGCTCCTAACTGTAACTCGTCTCCTGGAGGCTGAAAAATAACATGATATTTATATAATTACATTGATAATATGAGGGATTATACACCCTATTCTATATAATATAACGTTATTATATCCCCACGTAGTCCCCTGACATATAAACATGGAGGGCTGTGGGGGTAGGTGAATCCAATAAGCCGTATTAATGAAAAATGGATAGAAGGAGGATCCATAACTGGGGTGTGCACTACGGAACCTACAAATAGATCCCACCCTCCTATCTACAGACCCCCACACCATGTGGTTACGCACATCCCAATCTTCACTGCTTACCTATACTGCTCCTCAATAGGAAGGTTGTCATTGGTGTTCTAAAGAAAAAAAAAACATCCAGTAAGAAGTACAGATATTGTAATGGCGACTTAGTGTCCGGGCACATCTAATGGAGAGATGGTTAGTCTTTAGTTTCCCTTAAAAATAGCCCCATAAATGGTTAAATAAACAGAAACAATAACAGTCATTAAAGAACAGATGCCCATGGTCGTGTGAAAGAAATAAACGTGAAAGGTCGGAACTGACCCTCAAACTTACTGCAAAGGTCGATACCCACAAACAATTGCCAGTGATATTCTCAACCAACTTAGGGCCCGTTTTTGCAGCGCATGCGATTACCATTTCTGGTGCGCTGCCATAAGGCAACATCAAAGGAAGCCCAGCGCAAGTGGACGGTAGTGCGCACGGATCGCGTAACATTGCAATTGCACTGCGTTGCGTGATTAATGCGCGTCTCCGTGCACTGTGTAGGGGCCTAGCCCTTACAGTCAATACACTGATCAGTAGTTATTCAGTTGGAAATAAAGTGGTACCACCGATATTTAGATGCATGCAGATGTCGGCCTAGGAAAGCTACATCAGTCATTGTTATGATCCAGCAGGTGTATGTAGCTTTAGGCTGGGTACACACAGTATTTTCGTCTGACTGACTGGTAGTGCAATTTATCGATGGTTGGCCGAAAATATCTTACCGTGTGTGCCGTGATAAAACTTGGTCACCCGTTCGTCCGGATTGGATAAACGGCCCCTTGGTAAATCACAGGCTATCGTGTGGTTCCCTATGGGCACGCACGATCGGTCGCACGAACTGTCGGCCACTATTTCCGCGACTGACAGTCATTTGTCCCAACCAAGCGCTCACTAGTAGCGAACACTGGGTCGGGACAAATAATTTGCCTGTGTGACCAGCCTAAGCATAATGCATTATCTTTGTACCAGTGGCGTAACTAGGAATCACTGGGCCCCTCAGAAAAACTATGATGGGGCCCCTATCTGTGCTTCATCCATGGTGGTTTTCTGGGAGGAGGCTATATCTGTTATAGGAAAAATAGGAAGATGGGGTCCCCTTGGTTCCCAGCCCCCCTTGCGGTTGCCCCCCCTGCTCCCCTGTAGTTACGCCCCTGCTTTGTAGTAAATACCTTGCAGGACTGTGCAGACCGTAAGACCATTCAAAAAAAATCCTTATTTTGCCAAATTGTTCTTATTTAGGGGTAAGAGTCACTTATTAAGTATATTATCTATTTAGACTTCCAATAAAACTTTCAAATACTTTGCTGATTTCTTACCCCAAAACAACAGGAAAATAAGCAGCCCATCTCGCGCAGATCTCTGTAGATAACTCTCTAAATGTTATTTCTCTCTCTGTTATCTCTCTCTCTCTGTTATCTCTCCTGATGTTCTCTCTCTCTCTCTCTAGTTCTCGATTCCTCTATCTCGTTAATCTCAATATATCGCAGTTTTTTTCTTTCTCTTTTAAACTAAAGTATAAGAATAGATTGTCAGCTCTTAGGTTTATGCTAAAGCATATGGCAGCGCCCATCAATATGTAGCAATGCAATTCCACCCAATATCCATCCACAGAACTATCAATATTTTATAGATTTTATTGTAAATAATATTATTATATATAATACTACTACTACTACTATAATAATAACCATAATTATTAATAATAATATTAACACTAATAATAATCCTGTGTAAGAATAGAGCTTTCCTATTGGTAAAATCCCTATTAATTTAGCAGACAACAACAAGGGTGATATTAAAGGCCAAGTAAAGTGGTACAATGTATTGCTAGAAGGGAACCTTAATGCAGTGATTAAGGGGCAATTTATAAAGGAAGATGTTGCGCAGACAAAAAAATTTACCCCGCACATCGCGGCCGCGAAAAATAGCGCTATCGCCGTATTATAACGGCGCGACGCATTCCCGCGATAACCTATCGCGGCCGCGAGTGTGCGTTCGTATTTTTAAGCCCCTTCGCGGCGATACTATATAGTTCTCGCGCGTAGGGACTTAAAATCCCTTCCGACGCCCTCCGTAAGGGGGCGGGGCACAAGCCCACACCCCCGCGGCGCAGCGGCGACCACCCGCCGCCGCCAGCCCTCGCCACACCCCGCGGCGGCAGCGCGACCACCCGCCGCCGCCGCCAACTTCCCAGCAGCCCCTCCCAACCCTTCCCGTTCGGCGGCAATCTCGGACGGGAGGCTAGAAGGGGCTGCGCGGAAGGGGGCAGCCAGCAGGTGGTCGCGACCACCCGCCGCGCACCCCCTCCCCGGCAACCCCTCAAGCCCCCCGCCCGGCCGCTCCGGGGAGGGGACGGGAGGGGGGGAAGCGCTGGGGGGGGTGGAGGTCCTCCAGCGGGGCCCTGAGAAGGAGAAGGCCTTGGGGCTTAGGGGTCCCGCAGCTAGACCGTGACCCCCCCCCCTCCCGCCTACAAGGGCCCTTGCGGCACTGACAATGCCTTGGCGGGGTCCCGCAGCTGAACCGGGACCCCCAGTGCGGCTCTAAAAGAGGCCCTTGGGCGACCGTCTTCTTCTTCAGTCCGGCGACCACCAGCTCCGCGAGGCCGCCGACCCCCGAGAGTACCCCTGCGGCCGCCGGGGGTACCCCCGGCGGGGGCCGGCGACATCCGAGGCGATGTTGCCGGCGTCTTGATCCGACGCGACGTCTTCGGGCTGGCGACACCCCAACCCCACTCAGGTCGCGATGCCAGGCAGGCTCAATGCGGCCGCAGTGTTCTGAAATCTGATTGGTTAATGTTAAAGCAAGGATTAAAAATTGACCAATCAGAAACGATTATGGATTTGCCCACACCTAATATAAAGAGAGCTTTCCGCGCGGAACTCAGTGCCACGCAAGTAGATGGCTGAAGAAAGAAGAAAGAAGCGGATCAACATCGGCTCCGCTGAGGCCGGGCGGTGCCAGAGGCTCACTGGCGGCCGCCAAGTGAGCCTGCCTGGCAGCGGCGGACCGGAGTGGGGTTGGTGTCAGCCAGCCGAAGACGTCGAGTCGGGATTCAGCGCGGCAACATCGGCCAGTTGAGGTCGACGGAGCCCGAGGGGGTACCCCTGGCGGCCGCAGGGGTCTAGGTGGGTACCTCTCGGGGGTCGCGGCCTTCGGCGGAGCTGGTTGTCGCCGGGACTGGAGAAAGAGACGTCGCCCAAGGGCTCTTTAAGAAGCCGCCACTTGGGGGTCCCGGTCAGCTGCGGAGACCCCCGCCAAAGGCACTTGTCAGGCCGCCACAGGGCCCTTGTTGTAAGGGCCGGGAGGGGAGGTCCCGGTTCGGCTGCGACCCCTAAGCCCCAAAAGGCCCTTCTCAGCCCCGCTGGGAGGGAGCATCCACCCCCCCAAGCGGCTCCCTCCCTCCACTCCCCGGGATGCGGCCGGGGCGGGGGGGGCTTGGAGGGTTTGCCGGGGAGGGGGTGCGCGGCGGGTGGTCGCGACCCAGCCTGCTTGCGGCCCCTTCCCGGCCAGCCCCTTCTAGCCTCCAGTTCCGAGATTCCGGCGACGGGGGAACGGGTTGGGAGGGGCTGATGGGAAGTTGGCGGGGCGGCGGGTGAGTCGCCGCTGACCGCCGCAGGGGGTGTGGGCGGGTTGGGCGGTCTCCGGGGCGGGTGAGACCACCCGCCGCGGGTTGCCTGCCCATCCCCGCGCGGGAGGTTAGTATCGGTGGACTTCGCCACCTTCAAGGGGGCGACAGTAAAAAAGCCGATTACTAGCCGAGGAAACCAGTACCGCAGCTTTAAAATAAAGCGGCGCTGGTACCGGGGTAGTAGTACGGCTGCGAAGGTTTAACGTTCGTTAACTTTTCGCGGCCGTTTTCGGGCTTTATAAATCGGTGTCAACGCGATTCATGCGTTAATGCCGCGAAAACGACCGCGAAAAGTTACGAACCTTTATAAAATATGCCCCTACCATGTATATATTTGTTAGGTTTAGACAAAAACCAAGTTAAATGTCACTGAATTGTAGGATTGAGGGTAAAGGAGAAGTAAGGTGAACTATTGATTTGCCAGAGGATTTGTCTCAATAAAATGGTAAAACCCATAATGGTTTGACAATAGAGACAGTTAAAGCAAGTCCCCCCTGTACAGTAATAGTTTTTGGTTCCTCCAGTCACATGACACATTTAACCAACTGCCGTCAGCGCTTCCCAGCAAATGACCAACTGGCATTTCTATATCTTTCAGCTCCTTCTGTGTGTAAATAGACAGTGCCTAGGGAATCATGGCTACTAAATAGGCCAATCTGACTACTAATCCCTGGGACTTTCTATATGTTCTATACATCCCCCTGGCACAATACAGGATACATTTGGCTAGTTATATTGGTATTAATATACCTTATATCAATGTAAACTAAATAGACACATTACATCTAATTCTATATTCTCTGCTTATAATGATTCTCACAGGTGTAAGTATCATATTAATTATTATTATTTACTATTTCTCAGCGTAGGGGGAGGAGCTGCACTCACCTCAATGTCCAGATCAAAAGTGAAAAATTGTGTGTGTACAATTGCTTATAGAGCTGTTGCCTAGCAACCATTTGCATACTGATGATGTCATTACAATGATGTCACAGCCCAGCCAATTTCCAACTGCAATTTTTTCATATATTCTAGAACTTCTATATAAAATACAGGGCTTAGGAAATCATGGCTACTAAATAGATTTTTGACTACTAATCCTGGGACTTTCTATATGTTTCTATACATCCCCCGGCACATACAGCATACATTTAGCTAGTTAATATTGATATTAATATACCTGCCATTTTAATATATCTGGCTCTTTCTATAAATTAAACACATTAATACAAATGTACAATGAACAGTGGTGTGTGTGTGTGTGTGCAGAATAAGCTAAACCCTCATACATACTAAGGGAAACACTATGGCAGAAAACACATATGGAGAAATATTGTAGAGGAAAGGAAAGTCCTGTTAGAACTCAATAACCTTTATTTTATACTGACTGTCTAAAGTAAAATGTATGGCAGCTCCCACCAAAATTTATAAATAGAAATATACAGTTAAAAACCTATACCATCATACTGTATTGTCTAAGGTCAAAAGTATGGTAGCTCCCACCAAAAAGTTATAAAAGGTAATATACAGAGAAATCTGTACCCTCATTCTGTACCGTCTAAAATAGCAAATATGGTAGCTCCCACCAAAATGTATAATTAGTAATATACAGAGAAAACTGTACACTCACACTGTACTGTCTAAATTAGCACTATGGCAGCTCCCACCATAAATATAAATATCAGAGAAAACCTATACCCTCATACTGTACTCTCTAAAACAGGCACTGTGACAGCTACCACTAAAATGTATAAAAATACAAATACACAGAAGAAAACTATACCCTCACCATACTGTCTAAAGTAAAACGTTATGACAGCTCCCACCAAAATGTATAACTAGAAATATACAGAAAAAAAACCTATACCTCATTTATACTGTCTAAAGGGAGCACTGTGGCAGCACCTGATGAGTTTAAATACAATTTACACATTCGCACTATAAAATGCACATATGATAAACTGCTCTGGGTGTCTGTCCATTTTTACAATATGATTCTATGTATTAGGTTTGTATGACTGTGTACTGCACACGAATATGTGTAAACAGTGTGTTTAAAATGGCACAAAAATTGTTATATGCTGTGAAGGTTCTCATTATCCAGGTCATGGTATATCTGTAATATCCATTCATCCAGGTCATGGTATATCTATAATATTCATCCATCCAGGTCATGGTATATCTGTAATATTCATTCATCCAGGTCATGGTAAATCTGTAATATTCATCATCCAGGTCATGGTATATCTGTAATATTCATTCATCCAGGTCATGGTATATCTGTAATATTCATTCATCCAGGTCATGGTATACTGTATTCATTTCATCCGGTCATGGTATATCTGTTGTATTCAATTAGATCAACTGGACTTAAAGTTTAGTTTCTGAAGACGTTTCGCTAGTCATCCGACTGGATCTCCAATTCAGAATGACTTGTAAAAGGAATTCAAAAACAAAAATTATGTACCTGGAAAATCCAGTTGCATATCACAGCCAGGTGTTAAGGGCGATATGTAGCAGGGGTCTCCGAGAAATTAAAAAGAATTTTCAAAAAACACTGTATCCCTGTCTGCTTTAAACCGAACAACACACTGAGGCAGCAATTGGTACATCCGAAAGACCCAATACTGAAACACAAGATAAGCGACATCATATACGCAGTGCAGTGCAGTGAAGAGTGATCATATTACGCAGTGCAGTGAAGAGTGACATCATATACGCAGTGCAGTGCAGTGAAGAATGCTCTGATTTGTATGTGGGGGAGACCAAACAGCAACTGCATCAACGTATGGCCCAGCACAGAAGAGCCAATTCCTCGGGTCAGGACTCAGCCATGTACCTGCATCTTAAGGATAAAGGACATACCTTCGAAGATTGAATGTTAACATATTGGCAAAAGGAACGTGACTGGTTCACGAGAGGTGTTAAGGAGGCCATTTATGTGAAAATAAAGAAACCAAGCCTAAATAGAGGGGGGGGTTCGACACCAACTGTCGCCATGTACAATGCTGTTTTGACACCTACCCTGGGCGTTCCTATAACACCTCTTTGCCACTATCAATGACGCCCTTAACACCTGGCTGTGATACGCTATTGGGATTTTCAGGATACATTATTTCCACAGATTCTGTACAAGTCATTCTGAATTGGAAAGCCAGTTGGATGACTAGCGAAACGTCTTCAAGAACTAAACTTAAAGTCCAGTTGAACTAACTGAATACAACAGATAAAAATGGTTATAGTGTGAATAAACCCTAAATAAAACTTGTTTATTATGTATACACACAATCACTCATAGAATAAATGTTCTGTGTTCACAATAAACTTTAACCTAATATTATAAATGTACATGATGGCCATACCTTAATAGATAATACAACAGTGTTCATCATCCTCCGGTGCTACCTCTCCCAGTGTTATATTCATGTAAGAAATGTTTATGTAAAATGTACCAAGCACATGTGGGGGATGCAGTTAGTCCTATATGGCTCAATGGCTAAACTCCATATTAATAGTATCCCTGTACCAACCAGAACTACAGTATATGTATTAATACCAGTAATTCTCAATATTATATGCATCCCCTGTACCAACCAGAACTACAGTATATGTATAATACCAGTAATTCTCAATATTATATAAGCATCCCTGTACCAACCAGAACTACAGTATATGTATTAATACCAGTAATTCTCAATATTATATAGTATCCCTGTACCAACCAGAACTACAGCAGTATATGTATAATACCAGTAATTCTCAATATTATATGTATCCCTTACCAAACCAGAACTACAGAGTATATGGATTAATACCAGTAATTCTCAATATTATATAGCATCCCTGTACCAACCAGAAACTACAGTATATGATTAATACCAGTAATTCTCAATATTATATAGTATCCCTGTACCAACTAGAACTACAGTATATGTATAATACCAGTAATTCTCAATATTATTTAGTATCCCTGTACCAACCAGAACTACAGTATATGTATTAATACCAGTAATTCTCATATTATATAGTATCCCTGTACCAACCAGAACTACAGTATATGTATTAATACCAGTAATTCTCAATATTATATAGTATCCCTGTACCAACCAGAACTACAGTATATGTATTAATACCAGTAATTCTATTTGTGCTGATTCAACAGGGTTATTCAAAAAAAAGTTCTCATCATTTAAAATGGTGCTAATTTTGCCCCAACCAATCAGATTTAGCTTTCAAATGTTAAATAAGATCTGATTGGTTGGGGCAAAGTTAGCAACATTTTTAACGATAAGAACTTTTATTGAACCCCTGGTTGACTTTTATGGAATTGGAGCACTTTTTCTAGTTTATAATCCACATGTACATATATAGATGTGCTGGCTATATGTATGTAATCCACATGTACATATATCGATGTGCTGGCTATATGTATGTATTTATTATCATGTCATTGCTAAGTATCAATATTTACCACATGGTGTGTGTGTACTTTTAGAGGTAAACTATTAGCAGCAACCAATCAGATGTTATTCAATGGGGCCCATACACAACCAATCCTGGTATAATCTTCGGTTCATGTCTCGTTCGCACAATGAATCGTACAACAACATTTTTATCAATGCTCAATGGGACATTTTTATCATACGATTGATCAATCGTGCTACCGGGATTGGTTAGTGACCAGGCCCCATGACATATGAACCTTCACTTACATTTGTTCCTGACATTCCTGCATGGTTGTAATGAACTAAGGTACTTCTGAGCCCCCTTCTCTGTATATGCGATGAGAGGAGTGTCAATGACTCTTACTGGGGGAGGAGTCAGAGAAGGCATATAAAAAAAATTGCTATTTGGGCTAAATATTTTTTTTATTTACCTTTTAAACATTCCCTTTAGTGCTTTTTGGAACTAAAATACTCTTCATATTGCAATAGGCTATAATGGCCTTTTTGCTATACCTAATTCCAATGCTATACCCAATGGGGAAGATATTTATGTGACGGTAATTTATTAACACTACAGGTGTGCCCAGGGCTGGATTTATATTATGCACGTAGTAGAAATTTCTCCCCTCCAAAGAATAAAAATACGATTGCGATGTTTGGGTTGGGACTTGGTGTTAAGTGGGGTTAAGGAGCACCAAGCATTTTGTGCCTATAGGCTCCTGAGATTTAAGTCCGCCGCTGGGTGTTTCACATGAAAAACCTGCATTGCCAAGTGTGCGGGGTCTGAAAAGGTTTTAGAACCACTGGTCAAAGGACCCCAGGCCATGGAAGGTAGAGGTAATTAGCAGGTGGGTTATAGCTAGGTAAAATATACAGATGAACATTCACTTCCATTACACATTTATATACAGTGCTTTGGGGAATACCAGCAATATAGCAAGTATGTTCCTTTTTAAATCCATGCCAATGTCACGATACAGCTATATACTGGCTTTATACAGTAGGTCCCTTTGTAAGATCCATTGTAAGGCCTCACTATAGGGGCACTATACTACCCCTTCCTAATAGTAGCTGACCCCACCCCTCTCATATTCTCAGACCGGCCTATGGGAAGATAGACTCCTTGTAAAGTGCTTTCCCATTGGAAATGTCCTAGAACTATGGGAAGGAGAGACAGGCAATATAAACCGAATTTGATAGATTACAGCAAAACATGCGTTTATGTGTTTAGGTCTCTTCCTTGGTACTATAGGGCAGGGGATTGAAGTACAGTACTGTAATTTGGAGTTATGTGCAGTTTAGGGCACAGTCCATAGTAAAGATGTTTGTCTGTTACCTTCCCAATACATTGATATATTGATTGATACCCCAATGCATTGATAATTTGATTGATATTCCAATGCATGATATATTTGATTGATATCCCAATACATTGTTATATTTGATTGAAATCCCAACAATAAATTGATATATTTGATTGAAATCCAATACATTGATATATTTGATTGTATCCCAATACATTGATATATTGATTGATATCCCAATACATTGCTATATTTGATTGATATCCCAATACATTGCTATATTTGATTGATATCCCAATACATTGATATATTGATTGATATCCCAATACATTGATATATTTGATTGATATCCCAATACATTGATATATTTGATTGATATCCCAATACATTGATATATTTGATTGATATCCCAATACATTGATATATTGATTGATATCCCAATACATTGATATATTTGATTGATATCCCAATACATTGATAAATTTGATTGATATCCCAATACACCAATACATTGTTATATTTGATTGAAATCCCAATACATTGATATATTTGATTGAAATCCCAATACATTGATATATTTGATTTGAATCCCAATACATTGATATATTGATTGATACCCCAATACATGATAGTTGATTGATATCCCAATACATTGAGAAATTTGATTGATATCCCAATACAATGATATATTTGATTTGATATCCCAATACAATGATAAATTTGATTGATACCCAATACAATGTGTATATCAATGTTTTGTTTATTCCCCTTAGTAAAGCTTGTAGTTTTCCGGGCTCTATCCTCATATAGTTAAAATGTATTTATATTATTGGTTTATATTCCATAAAATAATTTCTCTGTAAATATTTTTAACATGTCATGTTTATAGGGCAATGGAAGTTTCAAACCGACACTGAGCACCTGATCTTTAATGGTGGTCCTGGAAAATAAATCTTACTAACATAGTATCATGTGCTTTATTTCCTTAATTATAGAATCACACATTTTGGTCACTGACCATTATTGTCTTCACACATGCCCAATCCTTCCACACTGCAGGACACACCCTCTTATTGGCACTAGCCAATCCTGTTACAGCCGAGATAAGGCAAGGGAGCATGTGACTGGGGTCTTAGCCAGCAAGTACACAAACAGTTTTTCATTTTTTTTACATTTTTTCATTTAAGAACATTGTGATCCCCAAACAAATGTGCTCGATCCAACACACATTAAAAGAATAATTCAAGTAGTTTACGTTCCTTATTTCTAAATCAAAGTTGTTTATGACCTGATCAGGATATCTGTACCAGTGGACAAACACAGCAGTACAGTCCTGCTAGTGGGACATTGGGATACATTTTGTCCCAGAAAAGACTTAGGTACATGGAAGATAATCAGAAGGCAGTGAGGGGAACAAGGGCCGGGTAAATACATTTTGGGAAAGCTTTCAGATATAGAACCTCGCAAGGTCGATGTTTGTGGCCAATTTCTGCCACATAATAAAAAAAATTGGGGGATGGACATACCCTTAAATATAACAAAAATTGGTCTGAACTTATGTTAGTACTTGGGATAAGAACTGGATTAAGGATAGATTAGTGGATATTAATGGAACATTTTCTGGTTGTCAGTGGAGTTCCTCAGGGGTCCTTCCGGTTCCCGGAACACGTTAATTGTTTATACATGACCTAGTGTTGGGCATTGAGAGCACGATCTCTGTGTTTGCAGATGATGCTAAATTGTGCTAGTGCAGGAAGTCTCCACCTTACAAACTGATTCAAATAAACTTGGTGATTGGGTACAAGTGGCAAATCAAGTTTAATATTGGGAAAGGCAAGTTATTCACCTAGGCAAAAAAACAAACAAATGGTGGTTATACCCTAAATGGGATAAAGTTGGGCTCTGGGCAGTGCCATGTAGTATCTGCTCAATAAAATGAAATTCTTTCCTATATAAGAAGGAGCATAGTGTCCAGGAACAGGGAATAATTCTGAGTCTAAATAGCCCTTGTAAGGCCTCATGTGACAATTTAGTCAAAAACAAGGTCAAAGACAGGCGCAGGGGGAAAGAGCCAATTAAATAGAGCTTTAGGGATCATGGGAAGTAAATAGGTGTTTCGGCTTTCTTTGTATCATAAACTCTTCTGTTATGTATAGTTTTGCTGTAGCTGCATTCCATTTCCCATTGCTGCCTCAGGGATTACTGAGCATGCTTGCCCTTACAGAGAGTCGGATACTGTGGCAGGGGGCGGGGGCCTGAGCTTGAGCAAAACAAGTAATGGAATGAAGTCATGCAGCAACACAAACACATCAGAGTAAGTGCTACTTACATGTATTCATTTATAGAATGGAATGAGGCAAAGTAATTTTTTCAGTATAGAATTCCTTTTAATTAAAATTTTAATGCCTTCTTATAAGGATATTGCCATGCAAAATGTATGTTTGCTATTCTGCCTCAGTCCCTAAGTCAGGGCTATTGGGCATGTGCTTTACCCAGTGGGGTACAGAAGAAAAGGCTAAGATGACAGGTAGTAATGCTTTAATACATGACCACATATTGAGAACATTTTGCTGGCCTAGATTTTGTACATGGATAGAGAATTGATTGTTGGAGTGCAGACAGAAAGTAGTGGAAAATGGAGCTACATCTCTGTGGGCTAAAGTTCTAAGTGGAGTGCCTCAGGGTTCTATACCGGGGTCATTTCTTTTTGTCTGTTTATAAATTACTTAGAAAGGCCATTGAGAGCAAGGTCTCTGTGTTTGCTGATGACACTAAACATACAGAGCAGTGTAATTGTGGAAGCAGACCTAGATAGATTATCATAATGGGCAGCGAATGGCAGATGGGATTCAGTGTTGATAAATGTAAGGTGATGCATTTGGGGTTTAACAATCCTTGTGCCACCTACACCATAAATAACTCTGTGAATAGCTAATGGAAAAAGATTTGGGGTTTCTAGTAAATAACAGACTTAGCTGTAGCAAACAATGCCAGGCACCTACGGCTAAAGCTAGCAAGATATTGTCTTGTATAAAGAGGGGAAAAGATTCAAGGGAGAAACATATTATTCTTTACAAGGCACTGGTAAGTCCTCATTTGGAATATGCGGCGCAGTTTTGGATCCCATATACAAAAGGGACATCTTGGAAATGGAAGCAGTTCAGAGAAGGGCAACTAAATTAATAAGGGGAATGGAGGGGCTTGACTATGCAGATTAAACAAGTTAGGGATGTTTACATTGGAAAAGCTGATGTTGTGTGGGCTATGGACACTTTATACAAATATATAATGGGTCATACAATAAATAAATAGGTCATTTCAGAGGACACGTGGATATACTAAGAAGTTTCATCTTCAGGTTAGGAAAGTTTTCTTATAGTGAAACTGTGGAACTATATAACTAAAAAGAGTAGGATCCTGCACACCTTTAAAGGAAAGGGTTTTGTAGTTTGTAGAATCCCATAGAACATTGCATTATGAATACAAAAAGAACATATTCATTTCAATCTTACAGTTCGTATTTGCCAAATCTCTTCCTTTCTGCATTGAAAGCAAAGGACTGGCCAATTGGAAGTCAAGCTCCTTGCGTGCCATCCCATTGATCAAATACCAGACTGTGGTGGGGGGCAGGATCAGAGCTGGATTTGTGAAGCCAACTTTGCAGGGTTCATTTGCTCAATGAGGTAAGACCCAGGGTGAGGATTTAGCAAAACTCTACTGAGAGATTTTCACTTTTAATGTGAAATCATTCTTGGGATTGGCCCCATGTGGACGGGCAACGGGGATCTGGGGAGAGATGCTGAAACATGGTTGAACAATTCACATGACTGTGCTGTAAATTTAGGCAGCATAGAGAAAATAAGAAAGGGGAGAAGTATGTATTTACATTAAAGGAGAGTTGAGGCCACATTTAAAAGAAGAGATAACTGGCAAAATGGATGTTAAAGCGGAGGCAATATAGGTGAAACTGAGCAACAGGAAGAGAGGTAATGTCATGGTTGGTGTCTGCTACAAGCTGCCAAATGCTGGCAGGAAGTGAGTCAGCTTCATGTGCAGATGGCAAGGAGTGTTCTGATTATGGGGGACTTTAATTACCCTGGCACTGATTGATTGGCTCTGTGTTAAGTGAATCCCTGTTGGAAAAGGATCTTGGAGCCAGCAAGATATTGTCTTGTTTAAAGAGAGATATGGATTCAAGAGAGAAAATTATTATTCTCCCCCTTAACAAAGATTTGGTAAGGCATCATTTGGAATATGCAGTGCAATCTTGGAAACGGAAATGGTTTACAAAAGGGCAAATAAATAATATATTTGGAGGGGATGGGGGAGCTTAAATATGAAGACAGAATTCTCAAGGTTTTTTTGCCTTCCTCAGTTAGGCAGGAAATGTGGGTATTGCTGAGTATGTTGGACCAGATGGACGTATGTCTTTATTTAACCTCAAATACTATACTAACTCACCTTATAAACATTTCCTGAGGCCCCTTCCCCCAGAAATGCTCCTAACTGTAACTCGTCTCCTGGAGGCTGAAAAATAACATGATATTTATTATAATTACATTGATAATATGAGGGATTATACACCCTATTCTATATAATATAACGTTATTATATCCCCACGTAGTCCCCTGACATATAAACATGGAGGGCTGTGGGGGTAGGTGAATCCAATAAGCCGTATTAATGAAAAATGGATAGAAGGAGGATCCATAACTGGGGTGTGCACTACAGAACCTACAAATAGATCCCACCCTCCTATCTACAGACCCCCACACCATGTGGCCAATTCATCTATTCATCTAACCAGTGCTCTCCACCAAAAAGAATATATAATAGTGATACTGGGTTTGTGTGTTTGAGGGATCAGAGGGAAGAACTTAACCCTATATAATTACAGGTTAACCCTATATAATTACAGGTACCATTTAACCCTATATAATTACAGGTTAACCCTATATAATTACAGGTTAACCCTATATAAATACAGGTACCGTTTAACCCTGTATAATTAAAGTTGATTATAATTAAAGTAAAACTCTTTATCATATTGTAGATAATGCAAAAATATCAATTTTGATGTTTAAAATTTTCCAGAACCAACATTAAAATTTAAGATTTTAAATGCAAAACTCATGAAAATAGCAGATGAATCACCCTATGTGGTTGGATTATTGGGAGAAGTTTTACTTGGAGAGCATTTTCATCCTAATTCAAGGTACCAACTCAATGGATTTTTAGGTGGAGGGAGGATTTGTCAGAGAAAGTACCTTCCCAGCCTGCCCAATACATTCTGAAGAATTTCAATCTGTTTTAGTGCATTTTATGCAAATGATTAAAAACAAATAGCCACAGACCTTTACCTAAGAACATTTTGAGAAACCGGTCTTTTTGATTATTGCACTAATAATGCAATGCCCCATGTTAACCAGTCCTCAATCTACACCAAACCTCTTGGTCTATTGAAAACCCCTCCTGTCAATTTATTTTCTAATCTTGTAACTAATTGGCCCATATGGGCCAACTAACAAGTCAATACGTCCATGCCCCAGTTAGAAAGTCAGTAACCAATCAGAAATGGATGTGTTTTAATTATAAAATGAACTGCTGGGACATGAACACTACAAGTAAACTTTCTATTCGTTGGCATTCATTGGACCCCAATAGGAGATACTTAGCCAGAGATCAAACCAAACTAGGATTCAGAAAGGTTTAAATACATAATTTAATGAAATACAGACAAAGCAATGTATTAATACAATAAACACGCAGTGAAGTAAATATAAATGCAGAACAAATAAATCAATATTGAGTGCCGCTGAAAAAGGGATCTTCTGAATGCAAGGCGTTATTGCATTGTGGCTAACAGGTGTTATAGGAACGCCCAGGGTAAGGTGTCAAAACAGCATTATACATGGCAGACAGTTGGTGTTGAACCCTCCCACCTCTATTCAGGCTTGGTTTCTTTATTTTCACATAAAAGGCCTCCTTGACACCTCTCTTCAACCAGTCACATTCCTTTGCCAATTACATTACGATCTTTAAAGGTATGTCCTTTATCTTTAAGACGCAGGTACACGGCTGAGTCCTGACCCGAGGAATTGGCTCTTCTGTGCTGGGCCATACGTTGATGCAGTTGCTGTTTGGTCTCCCCCACATACAAATCAGAGCACTCTTCACTGCATTGCACTGCGTATATGATGCCATTCTTCACTGCACTGCACTGTGTATATGATGACGCTTTTCTTGTGTTCCAGTATTGGGTCTTTCGGATGTACCAGTTGCTGCCTCAGTGTGTTGTTCGGTTTAAAGCAGACAGGGATACGGTGTTAATTTCTCGGAGACCCCTGCTACATATGGGATGACCATGTCCTTTCTCCTGTCTTGCTTTTCCCCTTCACTGTTGTTGTTCGTGTTCTTTTCTTTCCTTCTACTTTTCTTGACAAAGGCCCAGTCTGGATATCCACAAGGTTTAAGGGCTCCTCTGAGATGTTTCATTTCTTTAGCCTTTGCCTCTGTGCTAGTGGGGATGTTCTCGGCTCTGTGTTGCAGTGTGTTTTACTTCTTGCTCCCGGGGGTTCCTAATATAGACATTTTCCAAGGGCCTCTACAGAAAATTTCCCTGGGGCCCCACAATAAGGTTTTTATGGCTGATCTTCCTGCGTTTCCCTTAGATCTCTACTATATTAATAATATCATCATAATTTTGACATAATCAGCAACTTGACAGATGGTATCGTTTGATGTCTCCCGATCTCGCTTCTTCTGATGGTTCTTTCAAGGAGATGGTTCTTTCCAAGGAATGTTGTTGTTCTCTTTGTAGCTTTCCTCAGTCACCTGCTCCATGACATCGCGGTATTCCATAGGGGGAGTGGCTGAGGCACTGGGATTGTCTGCTTCATAGAATAAAAAATACATTTTATTGGATTTAATTCTGCTTAACTTTCGTGCCTTTTCCGCGCAGGGAAGTCAAGCAGGAGGGGCTCGACCGGCATCCACTCCTATGATTGGCTAAGGCATTGGCTGGTTGAGCCCCTTCTGCTTGACTTCCGTGTATGGAAGCAGAAGGCAGCAGGGGAACAAAGGCTGGTAAGTACATTTGGGGAGAGTTTAAGTGCCGTAAACTGCCCAGGGTGGTACACTAGGTCCCATCCATACTGATCTCCCACGGTCGGTAATGGTATGATGGTAGGTAAAATATAAAACTACTACTGCCCAGGGTGGTACACTAGGTCCCATCCATACTGATCTCCCATGGTCGGTAATGTTATGATGGTAGGTAAAATAAAATACTGCCCAGGGTGGTACACTAGGTCCCATCCATACTGATCTCCCACGGTCAGTAATGGTATGATGGTAGGTAAATATAAAATACTCCCAGGGTGGTACACTAGGTCCCATCCATACTGATCTCCACGGTCGTAATGTTTTGATGGTAGGTAAAATATAAAATACTCCCAGGTGGTACACTAGGTCCCATCCATACTGATCTCCCATGGTCGGTAATGTTATATGGTAGGTAAAAATATAAAATACTTTCCAGGGTGGTACACTAGGTCCCATCCATACTGATCTCCCACGGTCTGTAATGTTTTATGGTAGGTAAAATATAAAATACTGCCCAGGTGGTACACTAGGTCCCATCCATACTGATCTCCCATGGTCGGTAATGTTATGATGGTAGGTAAAATATAAAATACTGCCCAGGGTGGTACACTAGGTCCCATCCATACTATCTCCCACGGTCAGTAATGGTATGATGGTAGGTAAAATATAAAATACTCCCAGGGTGGTACACTAGGTCCCATCCATACTGATCTCCCACGGTCAGTAATGGTATGATGGTAGGTAAAATATAAATACTACCCAGGGTGGTACACTAGGTCCCATCCATACTGATCTCCAACGGTCTGTAATGTTTGATGGTAGGTAAAATATAAAATACTTTCCAGGGTGGTAACTAGGTCCCATCCATACTGATCTCCCACGGTCTGTAATGTTTTGATGGTAGGTAAAATATAAAATACTGCCCAGGTGGTACACTAGGTCCCATCCATACTGATCTCCCACGGTCAGTAATGGTATGATGTAGGTAAAATATAAAATACTGTCCAGGGTGGTACACTAGGTCCCATCCATACTGATCTCCCACGGTCTGTAATGTTTTGATGGTAGGTAAATATAAAATACTGCCCAGGGTGGTACATAGGTCCTATCCATACTGATCTCCCGGGTCGGTAATGGTATGATGGTAGGAAAAATATAAAATACTACCCAGGTTGGTACACTAGGTCCCATCCATACTGATCTCCCACGGTCTTAATGTTTTGATGGTAGGTAAAATATAATACTGCCCAGGGTGGTACACTAGGTCCCATCCATACTGATCTCCCATGGTCGGTAATGTTATGATGGTAGGTAAATATAAAATACTGTCCAGGGTGGTACACTAGGTCCCATCCATACTGATTTCCCATGGTCGGTAATGTTATGGCTGGTAGGTAAAATATAAAATACTGTCCAGGGTGGTACACTAGGTCCCATCCATACTGATTTCCCATGGTCGGAATGTTATGCTGGGTAGGTATTAACCATATTAAATTGCTACCTTGCTGGTCACGCTGAATTTTCATGGCCTCAAGGTGTTTCACAATTTCAGCCCTGATGACCTTAGTCTTTGGCTGCTGTTTCATAAAGGGGTGTTTTTAACAGACGCTTAGCAGTCCAGCGGTCTAATGGGTTCTTCTGCAGACAAGCGCCAATAAATGAATAGAACTGTGAAGACCTGGAGATTGAATTAGAATTGATTGTGTTTATTAAGAAGACTTTTAAATGGCTGTAGTTGACATAGAAAATTAGATTTTTTTTTTTTTTATATTGGAACTGTAAGGATATCAAGGGCAACTATACCCATTTCAATATTTTCTCACTAAAATCTATAGGTTACAGAAAGGCACATTCTTTGAGAGTTGGTTAGAGTAAACCTCTGCCAGTATCGACTTTCTTGCCTTGTCCTGTCAGTATGATAACCGGCATCCACATGGCAGGAAAACAGACAGGTCAGGACGAGAGAGAAAGATACTGACATTCCCCCCCATTCTCAAAGATAATTTCTTCCCTGCTTCCCCCTTAAATACAGATTTCAATGAGCTGTTCATTTTTCTCAACCAATCAGATAATACTGTACCCTTTTATAGGTTACTAGTTCTATTACAGTAAATAGATGGTACATTGGTAATAAGATAAAGGTGACCTGATTACCATTTAGAATAAAGCTTTGTACACACGTACAATCTTACCGCCATCAAAGACATGCACGTGCAAGGCGAATGGACTTTCCGGCTGATAATTGCACGTAAGATTGTATGTGTGTGGGAGCCTTAGGGACATGATGTCAAATGTTCTTTTCTAGCTCCAAACATTATAAAGGGCCGTCTATTCTGCTCCGGATGATTTCCAGTTATTTATCCCTTTACAATAGAGAGAAAGATCTTCTAAACCACACAGATGACACTGAACATTGAAATGACATGGATATAGGACTTACCATTCAAGTGACTTTAACTGGGGACTGATTATCAATAATATATCTCAATACATGGTGTTCATCTCCATAACTAAGGATAAAGGAAACATTACAATTACATCATTTGAAAATGCAACGTCCTATGCTAAGGGATAAAATAAAAACCACATGTACTAACGGGTTACAAGGGTTTTGTGCTGATTTTGGATTAAGCCATTTCCAAAGAATTTAGAAATTAGGGCGTAAAATTGAAAGCCTTTTAACTTTAAAGCCGTGCAAAAGATCCCGACTTACCCCTCGCTTCTACATGATGTAATAATAATGGTTAAGTGGTTATTACATCACTGGAACCATCAGGGAAGTTGCCATAGGGTAAATTATTGCATCTCTCCCATTTTGTGACATTGGATTAGAGATGGGATCCAGGTCCGGCACGAAATCCAAATGATCCGTCTGAATCGATGGATCGTCTGGATTTCGGAAAGCATTTTCGAGGATTTCGGACATTCGAGGCTATTTTCAATCATTTCAAAAATGGCCTTGAATGCTTGAAAATCCTCAAAAATACGGAAACTCAAAAATGGTCTCCGGTCTGTCAAATGGTCAAGGCTATTTTCCAAAATGATTGAAAATAGCCTCAAGCGTTCGAAAATCCTTGAAAAGGATTTTCCGTTTTTGGATTTTCGGGATTTTCCCGAGATCCGGATCTAAAAACGGAACACTAGTTTTAATTTCGGCCATCTCTACATTGGATGGAATTCATTAATATGACTGAGCTCAGATTAACCCTTATTTATACATTGAAGATACTTGTCTTGATTAGATTTCCATATGATCCTTTAAATAACATTCTAGGTACAATGTATCAGGGATTGACTTACGTGGCTGTCCCTCGGCCCATCTCCAGGGTGTAATTCCCAGGGCCCAGATGTCAATCTGAAACACAAACACAACGTAAGGAGAATGCGGGGATTAAAGACAGAAATACAGATGAGATGAGTAGAGATGGAGGGGAAATATCCATTAGATTGTCTCCATTCCTCCATTCTAACTTTTCATTTAAATACATATTATTTTAGATGGATTGGGGAATGTTTAACAGTCGACAGATCTCATACTAACCGGATACACAGCTTAGGTACCTGAATTTATACACATCCATCTTATTACACTTGAACATTTTCACCAATCATGGCCTTATATTATCTCTCACCCTAATCCATCAAGTTGGAGATAACAGGAATTTCTGGAACAGCGGAGGGCTGGCTGATAGACAATACAATACATTTGGTTACTCCATCAAACCCATAAGTTACTTACTTTGGTGTCGTAGCCGTTATTTGACGCTTCTTTAAAAGCTCGGGGGCATTCCAGTGTGGGGTCCCACATGGCGAAAGCACTTTCCAGTGTCTTTGTTTAGTTCACTGCTATGGTCGAAGTCGACTGAAACAATACAAGTTTATTTTTAAAATTGTGACTGTTAATAGAGATGGATAAAGGCCACACAAAGCCATAAAAAGTGGTTACTGTTACTCTATTGTAACAATGTAACTATTATCTTTCCACCCTCGATGTCACCTCATTCCTATTAGACAGGGTATATCAGGTTTCAGTCTCATAGCTTAAAGGAATAGTTCATTTGAAAAGTGAACTATTCGTTTAAATGTATTGATTGTAGACCCGGGAGTTTAAGGAGCTATGTCTTACCTCCCGTTCTTCAATCAATATCTCAGGAGACAGGGACGAACACTACAGAAACTTACCTTTTCGTGATCCACCGCAGCAGAACTGAAAAATCCCGACGGCTTCCTGTTTTTAACTAAGTACTTTGTGCATTAACGTGCATGCGCGCTATAATCGATTAGTACAGGAACGCGTCGGGACCTGTCAGTTACAGTCATAACTAAGTACTGTGTGCATTAACGTGCATGTGCGCTATAATCGATTAGTACCAGGAAGCGGTCGGGACCTGTCAGTTACAGTCATAACTAAGTACTGCGTGCATTAACGTGCAGGCACGCTATAATCGATTAGAACCAGGAAGCGGTCGGGACCTGTCAGTTACAGTCATAACTAAGTACTGCGTGCATTAACATGCATGCGCGCTATAATTGATTAGAACCAGGAAGCGGTCGGGACCTGTCAGTTACGTCATAACTAAGTACTGTGTGCATTAACATGCATGCGCGCTATAATCGATTAGAACCAGGAAGCGTGCGGGACCTGTCAGTTACAGTCATAACTAAGTACTTGGTGCATTAAAGTGTATGTGCGCTATAATCGATTAGTACCAGGAAGCGGTCGGACCTGTCAGTTCTGCTGTGGTGGATCCGAAAAGTAATTTATATCAGTCTTTACTCCAGGCTCCTGAGATATTGATTGAAGAACGGAAGTGAGACATATCTCCTAAACCTCCCGATCTTCAATCAATACATTAAAGGAATAGTTCACTTTCCAGTGAGCTATTCCTTACATATAAATATATATTATGCTAAGAAGATATATTATGCAATGTAAGTTTGTACTGTTGTGGGTAGTGTTACAGATCTGTGTGTCTTTAAATGACAGTGGCTGCTTTTCTGTGAACGGTTGAAACAGATACAAAGGCGATGATCCCTTCTCCCTGTGCCTACAACCAAGCTTAGTTACGCCAATTCATTATTGCAATGCTACGTTCTACTTACTGATGCGGACTTTGGCATTGTCTGTGAGCATAATATTGCCGCTTTTTATGTCCCCGTGTATCACCTTCTTTGAATGAAGATATTTGAGTCCCTGTAAAAGATTAAAAGGTTAAAAATGAAACTATAGAAGAAATTCGACCTCCTCTCACAGAAGACTATTAGGAAATATCGGTCATGATATATGTAGCAATTTGTTATTAGATGGTTAGGAGCCGGCCTTACCTTCAGCGTCTCTTTAAGGAGGTAGACGATCCACGTCTCTTTAAGAGATTTAGATTCGGTACTCTGTATTAAATTAGTAACTGTGCCCCCTCCACAGTACTCCATTGCCATCTGAGGGAAAAAATTAAAGGGTAACTGTACCTTGTTTTATGAGTAAATTCAATAATATACTTTATTATACTTTAGACTTTTTAAGTTTATTTCTGATGGATAAAAGTTTTATTTTATTCCTACAAACAGGAACGGACATATTTCTTCACATTCATTCATACTGTTAATATATAGTATATAGATAAAGGTATAATATATAGACTATTTATGATAGGTCTTATACCACTATAGAAACCACTAAGAAACAGGCAACTGTACTCTCACTGATTTCACTTTATCAGGACCATGTTCCTTTAAGATATGGATTGCACCCTGAACATTTTACTTTGAAACCCTTTATAAAGAGATTATGGACTGTGCAGGGAACTGGGAGTTAGATTCTGATCCCATCACTGACATTCTCTTAAGGTTTTATCATTAACAGTAAGGTATTTCTTACCATAATCTTATTACGGGTATTGGCACTCTCTGCCGGTAGCTGGTAAATCCCGTAGAGCTTGCATACGTTGTTACGGCCGCCAAACTTTTTCAAAAACGTAATTTCCTTGGCAAGATCATCTTTATTGTAGGGCTAAATAACATAATATTAAATATTATTAATAACAATTACACTTATGTGGGATAAAAAGCATTACGAGCCTGTAACTGTCCAGTGGTTCATATAAAACTACAAACACCAGAACTCCCTTAAAGAATAAAATTGTAATATTAAAAGTCTGAAGAAAGAGCCATTACCGTCATTTCTATCACACTTTACGGCAACTTCTCTCTTCCGATGGATTCCCTGGAACACAAACAGGAAGGGACATTAGGATTTTAACTCCATTCCCAATAAACTAATAAATACCATGTTGAATTACAATGGGAATGCAGCACATGGTACATATGGGAAGTATGTAACTGGTGCTGATTGCAGGGAATTTAATATAATCTCATAAAGTTGGGCAGGGTCGAGGAAACCACAGAAAGACTTTTTAGGATCTTGGTGGATTTGGTTAGATAACTCCCCTCCCCAACTAGGTTATATTAGTGTCACAGGGATAGATAGCCCAGGAGGTAAGCAGGGTGTAGATAGGCCATGGTGGGGGGAAGGGGGTGCGGCTAGCATAGGGGATAGGGAGGCATGTGGATTAAAGTGTATGAATAAATGACAGGATCATAATTTAATGTATTTTTGCAAATGCGAGAAGCCTGGCTGAAAAAATTGAGAATTGAAGATAATGGCATTTAACGAAAAGTATAAGTAATAGGTATTGCTGAAACATGGTTGAACAATTCACACATGACTGTGCTGTAAATTTAGGCAGCATAGAGAAATAAGAAAGGGGAAAAGTATTTATTTACATTAAAGGAGAGTTGAGGCACATTTAAAAGAAGAGATAACTGGCAAAATGGATGTTAAAGCGGAGGCAATATAGGTGAAACTGAGCAACAAAGAGAGGAATGTCATGCTTGTGTCTGCTACAAGCTGCCAAATGCTGACAGAAAGTGAGTCAGCTCATGTCAGATCAAGGAGTGTTCTGATTATGGGGACGTTAATATACCCTGGCACTGATTGATTGGCTCTGTGTTAAGTGAATCCCGTTGGAAAAGGATCTTGGAGCCAGCAAGATATTGTCTTGTTTAAAGAGAGATATGGATTCAAGAGAGAAAATATTATTCTCCCCCTTAACAAAGATTTGGTAAGCATCATTTGGAATATGCAGTGCAATCTTGGAAACGGAAATGGTTTACAAAAGGGCAAATAAATAATATATTTGGAGGGGATGGGGGAGCTTAATATAAAGACAGAATTCTCAAGGTTTTTTTGCCTCCTCAGTTGGCAGGAAAGTGGGTATTGCTGAGTATGTTGGACCAGATGGACGTATGTCTTTATTTAACCTCAAATACTATACTAACTCACCTTATAAACATTTCCTGAGGCCCCTTCCCCCAGAAAGCTCCTAACTGTAACTCGTCTCCTGAGGCTGAAAAATACATGATATTTATTATAATTACATGATAATATGAGGGATTATACACCTATTCTATATAATATAACGTTATATATCCCCACGTAGTCCCCTGACATATAAACATGGAGGGCTGTGGGGGTAGGTGAATCCAATAGCCGTATTAATGAAAAATGGATAGAAGGAGATCCATAACTGGGGTGTGCACACGGAACCTACAAATAGATCCCACCCCCTATCTACAGACCCCCACACCATGTGGTTACGCACATCCCAATCTTCACTGCTTACCTTATACTGCTCCTCAATAGGAAGGTTGTCATGGTGTTCTAAAGAAAACAAAAACATCCAGTAGAAGTCAGAATATTGTAATGGCGACTTAGTGTCCGGGCACATCATGAGGAGATGGTTAAGTCTTTAGTTTCCCTTTAAAAATGCCCATAAATGGTTAAATAAACAGAAACAATAACAGTCATTAAAGAACAGATGCCCATGGTCGTGTGAAAGAAATAAACGTGAAAGGTCGGAACTGACCCTCAAACTTACTGCAAAGGTCGATCCCACAAACAATTGCCAGTGATATTCTCAACCAACTTAGGGCCCGTTTTTGCAGCGCATGCGATTACCATTTCTGGCGCGCTCATAAGGCAACATCAAAGGAAGCCCAGCGCAAGTGGACGGTAGTGCGCACGGATCGCGTAACATTGCAATTGCACTGCGTTGCGTGATTAATGCGCGTCTCCGTGCACTGTGTAGTGGGGCCTAGCCCTTACAGTCAATACACTGATCAGTAGTTATTCAGTTGGAAATTAAAGTGGTACCACCGATATTTAGATGCATGCAGATGTCGGCCTAGGAAAGCTACATCAGTCATTGTTAATGATCCAGCAGGTGTATGTAGCTTTAGGCTGGGTACACACAGTATTTTCGTCTGACTGACTGGTAGTGCAATTTATCGATGGTTGGCCGAAAATATCTTACCGTGTGTGCCGTGATAAAACTTGGTCACCCGTTCGTCCGGATTGGATAAACGCCCCTGGTAAATCACAGGCTATCGTGTGTCCCTATGGCACGCACGATCGGTCGCACGAACTGTCGGCCACTATTTCCGCGACTGACGTCATTTGTCCCAACCAAGCGCTCACTAGTAGCGAACACTGGGTCGGGACAAATAATTTGCCTGTGTGTACCAGCCTAAGCATAATGCATTATCTTTGTACCAGTGGCGTAACTAGGAATCACTGGGCCCCTCAGAAAAACTATGATGGGGCCCCTATCTGTGCTTCATCCATGGTGGTTTTCTGGGAGGAGCATATCTGTTATAGGAAAAATAGGAAGATGGGGTCCCCTTGGTTCCCAGCCCCCCTTGCGGTTGCCCCCCCTGCTCCCCTGTAGTTACGCCCCTGCTTTGTAGTAATACCTGCAGGACTGTGCAGACCTTAATGGGAATCATTCAAAAAAAATCCTTATTTGCCAAATTGTTCTTATTTAGGGGTAAGAGTCACTATATAAGTATATTTACTATTTAGACTTCCAATAAAACTTTCAAATACTTTGCTGATTTCTACCCCAAAACAACAGGAAATAAGCAGCCCATCTCGCGCAGATCTCTGTAGATAACTCTCTAAATGTTATTTCTCTCCTGTTATCTCTCTCTCTCTGTTATCTCTCCTGATGTTCTCTCTCTCTCTCTCTCTAGTTCTCGATTCCTCTATCTCGTTAATCTCAATATATCGCAGTTTTTTTCTTTCTCTTTTAAACTAAAGTATAAGAATAGATTGTCAGCTCTTAGGTTTATGCTAAGCAATGGAGCGCCCATCAATATGTAGCAATGCAATTCCACCCAATATCCATCCACAGAACTATCAATATTTTATAGATTTTATTGTAAATAATATTATTATATATAATACTACTACTACTACTAATATAATAACCATAATTATTAATAATAATATTAACACTAATAATAATCCTGTGTAAGAAGAGCTTTCCTATTGGTAAAATCCCTATTAATTTAGCAGACAACAACACAGGGTGATATTAAAGGCCAAGTAAAGTGGTACAATGTATGTCTAGAAGGGAACCTTAATGCAGTGATTAAATGTATAATTTGTTAGGTTTAGACCAAAAACCAAGTTACTGTCACTGAATTGTAGGATTGAGGGTAAAGGAGAAGTAAGGTGAACTATTGATTTGCCAGAGGATTTGTCTCAATATAAATGGTAAAACCCATAATGGTTTGACAATAGAGACAGTTAAAGCAAGTCCCCCCTGTACAGTTAATAGTTTTTGGTTTCCTCCAGTCACATGACACATTTTAACCAACTGCCGTCAGCGCTTCCCAGCAAATGACCAACTGGCATTTCTATATCTTTCAGCTCCTTCTGTGTAAATAGACAGTGCCTAGGGAATCATGGCTACTAAATAGGCCAATCTGACTACTAATCCCTGGGACTTTCTATATGTTTCTATACATCCCCCTGGCACATACAGGATCATTTGGCTAGTTATATTGGTATTAATATACCTTATATCAATGTAACTAAATAGACACATTACATCTAATTCTATATTCTCTGCTTATAATGATTCTCACAGTGTAATGTATCATATTAATTATTATTATTTACTATTTCTCAGCGTAGGGGGAGGAGCTGCACTCACCTCAATGTCCAGATCAAAAGTGAAAAATTGTGTGTGTACAATTGCTTATAGAGCTGTTGCCTAGCAACCATTGCATACTGATGATGTCATTACAATGATGTCACAGCCCAGCCAATTTCCAACTGCAATTTTTTCATATATTCTAGAACTTTCTTATAAATATACAGGCTTAGGAAATCATGGCTACTAAATAGATTTTTCTGACTACTAATCCCTGGGACTTTCTATATGTTTCTATACATCCCCCTGGCACATACAGCATACATTTAGCTAGTAATATTGATATTAATATACCTGCCATTTAATAATTCTGGCTCTTCTATATAAATTAACACATTAATACAAATGTACAATGAACAGTGTGTGTGGTGTGTTGCAGAATAAGCTAAACCCTCAATACACTACAAGGGAAACACTATGGCAGAAACACTATGCAGAAAATATGTAGAGGAAAGGAAAGTCCTGTTAGAACTCAATAACCTTTATTTTTATACTGTACTGTCTAAAGTAAAATGTATGGCGCTCCCACCAAAATTTATATAGAAATATACAGTTAAAACCTATACCATCATCTGTATTGTCTAAGTCAAAAGTATGGTAGCTCCCACCAAAAAGTATAAAAGGTAATATAAGAGAAATCTGTACCCTCATTCTGTACCGTCTAAATTAGCACTATGGTAGCTCCCACCAAAATGTATAATTAGTAATATACAGAGAAAACGTACACTCACACTGACTGTCTAAAATTGCACTATGGCAGCTCCCACCATAAATATAAATATACAGAGAAAACCTATACCTCATACTGTACTCTCTAAAACAGGCACTGTGACAGCTACCACTAAAATGTATAAATACAAATACACAGAGAAAACTATACCCTCACCATACTGTCTAAAGTAAAACGTATGACAGCTCCCACCAAAATGTATAACTAGAAATATACAGAAAAAAACCTATACCATCATTCTATACTGTCTAAAGGGAGCACTGTGGCAGCACCTGATGAGTTTAATACAATTACTACATTCGCACTATAAAATGCACATATGATAAAACTGCTCTGGGTGTCTGTCCATTTTTACAATATGATTCTATGTATTAGTGTTTGTATGACTGTGTTACTGCACAGAAATATGTGTACAGTTGTAAAATGGCACAAAAATTGTTTATGCTTGTGAAGGTTCTCATTCATCCGTCATGGTATTCTGTAATATCCATTCATCCAGGTCATGGTATATCTATAATATTCATCCATCCAGGTCATGGTATATCTGTAATATTCATTCATCCAGGTCATGGTAAATCTGTAATATTCATTCATCCAGGTCATGGTATATCTGTAATATTCATTCATCCAGGTCATGGTATATCTGTAATATTCATTCATCCAGGTCATGGTATATCTGTAATATTCATTCATCCAGGTCATGGTATACTGTTGTATCAATTAGATCAACGGACTTAAAGTTTAGTTTCTGAAGACGTTTCGCTAGTCATCCGACTGGATCTCTCAATTCAGAATGACTTGTAAAAGGAATTCAAAAACAAAAATGATGTACCCTGGAAAATCCCAGTTAGCATATCACAGCCAGGTGTTAAGGGCGATATGTAGCAGGGGTCTCCGAGAAATTAAAAAGAATTTTCAAAAAACACTGTATCCCTGTCTGCTTTAAACCGAACAACACACTGAGGCAGCAATTGGTACATCCGAAGACCCAATACTGAAACACAAGATAAGCGACATCATATACGCAGTGCAGTGCAGTGAAGAGTGACATCATATACGCAGTGCAGTGAAGAGTGACATCATATACGCATGCTGCATGAAGAATGCTCTGATTTGTATGTGGGGGAGACCAAAAGCAACTGCATCAACGTATGGCCCAGCACAGAAGAGCCAATTCCTCGGGTCAGGACTCAGCCATGTACCTGCATCTTAAGGATAAGGACATACCTTCGAAGATTGTAATGTTAACATATTGGCAAAAGGAACTGACTGGTTCACGAGAGGTGTTAAGGAGGCCATTTATGTGAAAATAAAGACCAAGCCTAAATAGAGTGGGGGGGTTCGACACCAACTGTCTGCCATGTACAATGCTGTTTTGACACCTTACCCTGGGCGTTCTATAACACCCTCTTGCCACTATCCAATACGCCCTTAACACCTGGCTGTGATACGCTAATTGGGATTTTCCAGGATACATTATTTCCACAGATCTTGTACAAGTCATTCTGAATTGAGAAAGCCTTGGATGACTAGCGAAACGTCTTCAAGAACTAAACTTAAAGTCCAGTTGAACTAACTGAATACAACAGATAAAAATGGTTATAGTGTGAATAAACCCTAAATAAAACTCTGTTTATTATGTATACACACAATCACTCATAGAATAAATGTTCTGTGTTCACAATAAACTTTAACCTAATATTATAAAATGTCATGATGGCCATACCTTAATAGATAAACACAGTGTTTCATCCAGGTCTACCTCTCCCAGTGTTATATTCTATGTAAGAAATGTTTATGTAAATGTACCAAGCACACTGTTGGGGATATGCTTAGTCCTATATGGCTCAATGGCTAAAACTCCATATTATATAGTATCCCATGTACCAACCGAACTACATTATTTTAATACCAGTAATTCTCAATATTATAATGCATCCCTGTACCAACCAGAACACAGTATATGTATTAATACCAGTAATTCTCATATTATATAGTACCCTGTACCAACCAGAACTACAGTATATGTATTAATACCAGTAATTCTCAATATTATATAGTATCCCTGTACCAACCAGAACTACAGTATATGTATTAATACCAGTAATTCTCAATATTATATAGTATCCCTGTACCAACCAGAACTACAGTATATGTTTATTAATACCAGTAATTCTCAATATTATATAGCATCCCTGTACCAACCAGAACTACAGTATAGTTATTAATACCATAATTCTCAATATTATATAGTATCCCTGTACCAACTAGAACTACAGTATATGTATTACTACCAGTAATTCTCAATATTATTTAGTTCCCGTACCAACCAGAATACAGTATATGTATTAATACCAGTAATTCTCAATATTATATAGTATCCCTGTACCAACCAGAACTACAGTATATGTATTAATACCAGTAATTCTCAATATTATAGTATCCCTGTACCAACCAGAACTACAGTATATGTATTAATACCAGTAATTCTATTTGTGCTGATTCTAACAGGGTTATCAAAAAAAAAGTTCTCATCATTTAAAATGGTGCTAATTTGCCCCAACCAATCAGATGTTAGCTTTCAAATGTTAATAAGATCTGATTGGTTGGGCAAAGTTAGAAACATTTTTAACGATAAGAACTTTTATTGAATCCCCTGGTTGACTTTTTATGGCTTGGAGCACTTTTTCTAGTTTATAATCCACATGTACATATATAGATGTGCTGGCTATATGTATGTAATCCACATGTACATATATCATGTGCTGGCTATATGTATGTATTTATTATCATGTCATTGCTAAGTATCAATATTTACCACATGGTGTGTGTACTTTTAGAGGGTAACTATTAGCAGCAACCAATCAGATGTTATCTAATGGGGCCCATACACACACCAATCCTGGTATAATCTTCGGTTCATGTCTCGTTCGCACAATGAATCGTACAACAACATTTTTTATCAATGGCTCAATGGGACCATTTTTATCATACGATTGATCAATCGTGCTACCGGGATTGGTTAGTGACCAGGCCCCATGACATATGAACCCT
The DNA here is from genome assembly GCA_019447015.1 of Hymenochirus boettgeri. NCBI lineage: Eukaryota > Metazoa > Chordata > Amphibia > Anura > Pipidae > Hymenochirus > Hymenochirus boettgeri. The sequence continues at coordinate 26,515,610 of CM033477.1, forward strand.
TCACTTACATTTGTTCCTGACATTCCTGCATGGTTGTAATGAACTAAGGCTACTTCCTGAGCCCCCTTCTCTGTAATGCGATGAGAGGAGTGTCAATGACTCTTACTGGGGGAGGAGTCAGAGAAGGCATAAAAAAAAATTAGCTATTTTGGGCTAAATATTTTTTTATTTTACCTTTAAACATTCCCTTATGTGCTTTTTGGAACTAAAATACTCCTTCATATTGCAATAGGCTATAATGGCCTTTTTGCTATACCTAATTCCAATGCTATACCCAATGGGGAAGATATTTATGTGACGGTAATTTTATTAACACTACAGGTGTGCCCAGGGCTGGATTTAATATTATGCACAGTAGAAATTTCTCCCCTCCAAAAGTAAAAATCGATGGTGTTTGGGTTGGGACTTGTGTTATGGGGTTAAGGAGCACCAAGCATTTTTGTGCCTATAGGCTCCTGAGATTTAAGTCCGCCGCTGGGTGTTTCACATGAAAAACCTGCATTGCCAAGTGTGCCGGGGTCTGAAAGGTTTTAGAACCACTGGTCAAAGACCCCAGGCCATGGAAGGTAGAGGTAATTAGCAGTGGGTTATAGCTAGGTAAAATATACAGATGAACATTCACCTTCCATTACACATTTATATACAGTGCTTTGGGGAATACCAAGCAATATAGCAAGTATGTTCTTTTTAAATCACATGCCAATGTCACGATTACAGCTATATACTGGCTTTATACAGTAGGTCCCTTTGTAAGATCCATGTAAGGCCTCACTATAGGGGCACTATACTACCCCCTTCCCTAATAGTAGCTGACCCCACCCCCTCTCATATTCTCAGACCGGCCTATGGGAAGATAGACTCCTTGTAAAGTGCTTTTCCCATTGGAAATGTCCTAGAACTATGGGAAGGGAGAGACAGGCACTATAAACCTGAATTTGATAGATTACAGCAAACACATGCGTTTATGTGGTTTAGGTCCTCTTCCTTGGTTTGCCCCATTTGGAATCTGAGGTACAGAGTCTAAGGGGTAAACTTGCAGCATTGCAGGACTTGGCAAACCTGGGGGAAATGCAGGTACTGGCAGGGGCCATAAACTGGTGGGTGGAGATGGGGCAGATAAGGTGGAGAAGGAAGATAGATTTGTAAGGGTCACACAGGGGAAGTAGGGACGGAAGTAGGGGGCTTCTTCCCAGCTGGTCGATCCCAACAGATTTGCCATTTTAGGTGAAGATGTGAGACGATGGCTCGGAAGCAGCATGTATGGAGGCGGCCTTCCCCTTGAGCACCCAGGGGACGGCCACTCCAATACAAGGGAGGGAGAACTGGGGGCTAGGAAGGATAGACAGGTGTATGGTAGGGGATTCTATTATTAGAAGGGTAGATAGGGTAATCTGTCGCCAGGACCCTGCATGCCGAACAGTTGTGTTGTCTGCCTGGTGCTGGGTTCGACATGTGGTGGAACATGTAGACAGATTATTGGGTGGGCTGGGAGTGACCCGGCGGCTTTGGTTCACATTGGTGCCAATGACAAAGTTAGAGGTGGAGGTGAGGTCCTTAAAAATGATTTCCGAGAATTAGGGGCCAAGTTAAAAGCAAGGACCTCCAGGGTAGTGATTTCAGAAATACTACCGCAGCCACGTGCTACGCTAGGGAGGCAACGGGAGCTCAGGAGTATAAATGCGTGGCTAAGAGAGTGGTGTAAGGAGATGGGGTTTGGGTTTTTAGAGAACTGGGCTGACTTTTCTGTTGGCTACAGGCTCTTTAGTAGTGACGGATTGCACCTCAATGGTGGTGGTGCAACTGTTTGGGGGAGAAGATGGCTAGGGGGTTGGAGGAGATTTTAAACTAGTATGGGGGGGAGGGAACGTTTAACTACACAGGGGTAGATAGAGAGTTAGGGATCTGGGGGCTAGTAACACAACGGAGGAGAAGGAGGAGGGGGGAGCATAGAGGATAAGGAGGCATGTACGACCATGTATGGAAGTAAATCAATTGATAATCTAAAATGTATGTTTACAAATGCAAGGAGTCTGGCTGGAAAAACCGGCGAACTTGAAATTAGCGTTAAAGGAAAGGTATGATGTATTGGTATAGCAGAAGCATGGCTTAATGATTCACACGACTGGACAGTAAATTTGAAGGGTACTCCTTATTTAGACATGACCGAGTTATAAAAAGGAGGAGGAGTATGTATGTATTTTTAAACAGAATTGAAGCCAAATTTAAAAGATGGAATAGATGGGGGAGCAAACGAGCGGGCAGAAACATTATGGGTGGAACTGTGTACAGGAAGCAAGAAGGTAGGTAAATTAATTGTTGGAGTGTGTTATGCCGCCAAATGCCGGGGAAGAGGTGGAAATGAATCTCCATATGCAGTTGGCGAAGGCTGCTGGTATGGGGCATGTTCTGGTTATGGGGGATTTTAACTACCCTGAAATAGATTGGAGTAATGGAACTGCCAGCACCTCAAAAGGTATAAGTTCTTAAATTTCCTATATGAGCATTTTCTTTCACAGATGGTAGAAGTTCCTACTAAAGAATGCGTTGTTGGATCTGGTGATATCTAATAACCCGAGCTCATTTTGGAGATGAAGGTAATGGGAAGCTTAGGAATAGTGACCATGATATAGTGTCATTTATATAGGTTGCAGAAAACTAAAGTGCACTGGCTTAACAAAAACTTTTACTTTAGGAAAGCTAATTTAATGCTTTTAAAGGAATCGCTCCTGCTCATAGACTGGGGGGAACTGTTTCTAGGTAAAGATACTGAGCAGATATGGACCACTTTTAAAGGGATATTAAACTATAACATTTCCAAATCGGTACCTTTAGGAAACAAGTGTAAAAAAATTAGGTCCACTCCTGCATGGCTTAATGCTCAGTAAAAAGGGAAATGGAAAAAAAGAAAAGAGCTTTTAAAATTTTGAAAGCAGAAGGCACAGAACAGGCTTACAGGGACTTCAAAAGTTGTAATAAAGAGTGCAAGAAAGCAATTAAACTAGCTAAAATAGAAAATGAAACACGGATGCCGAACAAGAAAGTCCAACCCCAAGATGTTTTTTAAGTATATAATGGTAAAAAAATGAGGACTGAGAATGTGGGACCATTAAATAATGGAGCTGAGGTGGTTGTAGAGGATGCCGAAAAGGCTAATCTGCTAAACCGTTTTTTTACATCGGTTTTTACTGTTGAGAATCCTTACAGTAGGGATTGTAACAATGTGCAGGGAGGAAATGAAGAGTTTTCACATTGGATACAGAGGATATGGTACGGAATCAATTAGACAAAGTTAATATCAATAAAGCGCCCAGGACCAATATGCATCCTAGGATTTTAAAAGAGCTTAGTTCAGTTCTAGCAAGACCACGTGTCTCATCTTTTCAGATTCGCTTTTGTCTGGGGATGTGCCGCTGGATTGGAAAAAAGCCAATGTAATACCAATATTCAAAAAGGTAGTCGTTCCAGCTGGTAACTATAGACCTGTAAGCCACATCTTGAGGGAAGGTGATGGAAACTTTGTTAAGGGATCATATCCTTGACTTTGTCTCCGAGATTATCTTATTAGTAGTAGTCAGCATGGATTTATGAGAAATAGATCATGCCAGACAAATTTAATTGGTTTTTAATGAGAAGTGAGTAAGAAGTTAGATTCAGGCACAGCTGTGATGTGGTATATTTGGATTTGCAAAAGCCTTTGATACTGTGCCACATAGGCGACTAATGTATAAACTGAGGAGTTGGCCTTGAAGAAAACATTTGTTCATGGATAGAGAACTGGTTATTGGACCGCAAACAGAGAGTGGTGGTTAATGGAGCTACATCTATGTGGGCTAAAGTTCTAAGCGGAGTTCCTCAGGGTTCTGTACTGGGGCCGTTTCTGTTTAATCTGTTTATAAATACTTAGAAGGGGCATTGAGAGCAAGGTCTCTGTGTTTGCTGATGACACTAAATTATGCAGAGCTTTGGAAACTTCCAATGATGTGCAAGTGCTGCAAGCAGACCTAGATAGATTATCAAAATGGGCAGCAGAATGGCAGATGGATTCAATGTTGATAAATGTAAGGTGATGCATTGGGATTTAATATCCCTGTGCCACCTACACCATAAATAACTCTGTGTTAAGTGCATCTGAAATGGAAAAAGATTTGGGGTTCTGGTAATAACAGACTTAGCTGTAGCAAACAATGCCAGGTAGCAACAGCTAGAGCTAGCAAGATATTGTCTTGTATAAAGAGGGGAGGAATCAAGAGAGAAAATATTATTCTCCCTCTTTACAACCTGTAAGGCCACATTTGGAATATGCGGTGCAGTTTTGGAATCCCATACAAAAGGACATCTTGGAAATTGAGGCAGTTCAGAAAGGGCAACTAAATTAATAAGGGGAATGGAGGGGCTTGAATTGCAGGCAGATTAGACAAGTTAGGGCTGTTTACATTGGAGAAGCGGCGGTTGCGTGGGGACATGATAACCTTATACAAATATATTAATGGCCCATACAGTGAACTCTCTGGTGCATTGTTCACTAATAGGTCATATCAGAGGACTCGTGGACATCCTTTAAGGTTGGAAGAAAAGAAGTTTCATCTTCAAGTTAGGAGAGGTTCTTTACAGTGAAACGGTGAAACTGTGGAACTGTCTTCCAGCAGAGGTGGTAATGGCAAGTTCATTGAATAACTTTAAAAAAGGCCTGGATAAGTTTCTAAAACTAAAAAATATTGAGAATTACTGGTATTAATGCATATAGATCTGGTTGATCCAGGGATACTTTCCGATTGCCGTTTGGAGTCAGGAAGGAATTTTTCCCCCCCTTTTTTAGCTGGGGTTTTTTGCCTTCCTCTGGATCAACTGTTAGGTAGGGTTAAAAAAAATAAATAAATAAATAAAAAAAAAAAAAAAAAAGTGAATAGGTTGGACTTGATGGACGAATGTCTTTATTCAACCTTAATTACTAATTACTATGTTACTATAAGGGCAGGGGATTGAAGTACTGTAATTTGGAGTTATGTGCAGTTTAGGGCACCAGTCCATAGTAAAGATGTTTGTCTGTTACCTTCCCAATACATTGATATATTTGATTGATATCCCAATACATTGATAAATTTGATTGATATCCCAATACATTGATATATTTGATTGATATCCCAATACATTGATAAATTTGATTGATATCCCAATACACCAATACATTGTTATATTTGATTGAAATCCTAATAAATTGATATATTTGATTGAAATCCCAATACATTTATATGTTTGATTGATACCCCAATACATTGATATGTTTGATTGATATCCCAATACATTGATAAATTTGATTGATATCCCAATACATTGATATATTTGATTGATATCCCAATACATTGATATATTTGATTGATATCCCAATACAATCATATATTTGATTGATATCCCAATACATTGATATATTTGATTGATACCCCAATACATTGATATGTTTGATTGATATCCCAATACATTGATATATTTGATTGATATCCCAATACATTGATATATTTGATTGATATCCCAATACAATGATAAATTTGATTGATATCCCAATACAATGATGTATATCAATGTTTTGTTTTATTCCCCTTAGTAAAGCTTGTAGTTTTCCTGGGCTCTATCCTCATATAGTTAAAATGTATTTATATTATTGGTTTATATTTCCATAAAATAATTTTCTCTGTAAATATTTTTAACATGTCATGTTTATAGGGCAATGGAAGTTTCAAACCAACACTGAGCACCTGATCATTTTAATGGTGGTCCTGGAAAATAAATCTTACTAACATAGTATCATGTGCTTTATTTCCTATAATTATAGAATCACACATTTTGGTCACTGACCATTATTGTCTTCACACATGCCCAATCCTTCCACACTGCAGGACACACCCTCTTATTGGCACTAGCCAATCCTGTTACAGCCGAGATAAGGCAAGGGAGCATGTGACTGGGGTCTTAGCCAGCAAGTACACAAACAGTTTTTCATTTTTTTTACATTTTTCATTTAAGAACATTGTGATCCCCAAACAAATGTGCTCTGATCCAACACACATTAAAAGAATAATTCAAGTAGTTTACGTTCCTTATTTCTAAATCAAAGTTGTTTATGACCTGATCAGGATATTCTGTACCAGTGGACAAACACAGCAGTACAGTCCTGCTAGTGGGACATTGGGATACATTTTGTCCCAGAAAAGACTTAGGTACATGGAAGATAATCAGAAGGCAGTGAGGGAACAAGGGCCGGTAAATACATTTTGGGAAAGCTTTCAGATATAGAAACCTCGCAAGGTCGATGTTTGTGGCCAATTTCTGCCACATAATAAAAAAAATTGGGGGATGGACATACCCTTAAATATAACAAACATTGGTCTGAACTCTTATGTTAGTACTTGGGATAAGAACTGGATTAAGGATAGATTAGTGGATATTAATGGAACATTTTCTGGTTGTCAGTGGAGTTCCTCAGGGGTCCTTCCCGGTTCCCGGAACACGTTAACTTGTTTATACATGACCTAGTGTTGGGCATTGAGAGCACGATCTCTGTGTTTGCAGATGATGCTAAATTGTGCTAGTGCAGGAAGTCTCCACCTTACAAACTGATTCAAATAAACTTGGTGATTGGGCTACAACGTGGCAAATCAAGTTTAATATTGGGAAAGGCAAAGTTATTCACCTGGGCAAAAACAACATAAATGGTGGTTATACCCTAAATGGGATAAAGTTGGGCTCTGGGCAGTGCCATGTAGTATCTGCTCAATAAAATGAAATTCTTTCCTATATAAGAAGGAGCATAGTGTCCAAGGAACAGGGAATAATTCTGAGTCTAAATAGCCCTTGTAAGGCCTCATCTGACAATTTAGTCAAAAACAAGGTCAAAGACAGGCGCAGGGGGAAAGAGCCAATTAAATAGAGCTTTAGGGATCATGGGAAGTAAATAGGTGTTTCGGCTTTCTTTGTATCATAAACTCTTCTGTTATGTATAGTTTTGCTGTAGCTGCATTCCATTTCCCAATGCTGCCTCAGGGATTACTGAGCATGCTTGCCCTTACAGAGAGTCGGATACTGTGGCAGGGGGCGGGGGCCTGAGCTTGAGCAAAACAAGTAATGGAATGAAGTCATGCAGCAACACAAACACATCAGAGTAAGTGCTACTTACATGTATTCATTTATAGAATGGAATGAGGCAAAGTAATTTTTTCAGTATAGAATTCCTTTTAATTAAAATTTATTATGCCTTCTTATAAGGATATTGCCATGCAAAATGTATGTTTGCTTTCTGCCTCAGTCCCTAAGTCAGGGCTATTGGGCATGTGCTTTACCCAGTGGGTGCAGAAGAAAAGGCTAAGATGACAGGTAGTAATTGCTTTAATACATGACCACATATTGAGAACATTTTGGCTGGCCTAGATCTTTTGTACATGGATAGAGAATTGATTGTTGGAGTGCAGACAGAAAGTAGTGGAAAATGGAGCTACATCTCTGTGGGCTAAAGTTCTAAGTGGAGTGCCTCAGGGTTCTATACCGGGGTCATTTCTTTTTAGTCTGTTTATAAATTACTTAGAAGGGCCATTGAGAGAAGGTCTCTGTGTTTGCTGATGACACATAACTATACAGAGCAGTGTAATTGTGGAAGCAGACCTAGATAGATTATCATAATGGGCAGCAGAATGGCAGATGGGATTCAGTGTTGATAAATGTAAGGTGATGCATTTGGGGTTTAACAATCCTTGTGCCACCTACACCATAAATAACTCTGTGAATAGCTAATGGAAAAAGATTTGGTTTCTAGTAAATAACAGACTTAGCTGTAGCAAACAATGCCAGGCACCTACGGCTAAAGCTAGCAAGATATTGTCTTGTATAAAGAGGGGAAAAGATTCAAGGGAGAAACATATTATTCTTTACAAGGCACTGGTAAGTCCTCATTTGGAATATGCGGCGCAGTTTTGGAATCCCATATACAAAAGGGACATCTTGGAAATGGAAGCAGTTCAGAGAAGGGCAACTAAATTAATAAGGGGATGGAGGGGCTTGACTATGCAGATTAAAAGTTAGGGATGTTTACATTGGAAAAGCGATGTTTGTGTGGGCCTATGGACACTTTATACAAATATATTAATGGGTCATACAATAAATAAATAGGTCATTTCAGAGGACACGTGGATATACTAAGAAGTTTCATCTTCAGGTTAGGAAAGTTTTCTTTATGGTGAAACTGTGGAACTATATAACTAAAAAGAGTAGGGATCCTGCACACCTTTAAAGGAAAGGGTTTTGTAGTTTGTAGAATCCCAAGAACATTGCATTATGAATACAAAAAGAACATATTTCATTTCAATCTTACAAGTTCTGTATTTGCCAAATCTCTCCTTTCTGCATTGAAAGCAAAGGACTGGCCAATTGGAAGTCAAGCTCCTTGCGTGCCATCCCATTGATCAAATACCAGACTGTGGTGGGGGCAGGATCAGAGCTGGATTTGTGAAGCCAACTTTGCAGGGTTCATTCTGCTCAATGAGGTAAGACCCAGGGTGAGGATTTAGCAAAACTCTACTGAGGAGTTTTCTACTTTTATGCTGAATCATTCTGGATTGCCCCAATGTTGGAGGACATGGGTATCGTGGAGAGAGGTGTCTTGTCCCATAAATAAGCGAAACGTGTTCAATAAAAACCCATAAGGAAACAACAACTCATATCCTCCAGTTTAATATTAAGGTAACTGAGGTGTACTAGGAGAACACATTGGTGAGAAGGAAAAAAACTGATGGAACGTTGAAAGGCTAGAGTATCAAACTGTGGGTATCACTAAATGGGAATGAAAGATATTTACTTAGTGACACCATTAGGTATTATTACTGTAGTAGAACAATTTTATAATAGAATGTCATTAACTTCTCTTTATTGTGTTGGCTTTAAATCATCCAGGGACTGTCTAGAAATGTCTTTGGCATCTACTATCACATTGACCCTGCTCATTCTGACTCTCGCTACCCTGAAAATAGAAGTTAAAGTTTAGTTTACAGAAAGGTTTAGATTGGGTGGCACCATTGTCTATTCATCAATGCACCAATTCATCTATTCATCTAACCAGTGCTCTCCACCAAAAAGAATATGTAATAGTGATATTGGGTTTGTGTGTTTGAGGGATCAGAGGGAAGAACTTGTACATTTCCCAACTGACAATGTCTGTGTAATTCTGGTATATTCTATCCTGTGCTGCCATGGATTCTTCTCTCCAATCTCTAAAGGTAGAAGCTTTGAATGTTTGGTAACTCCAGAAGAGGACCATTTCCCACAGTAGGTGATTACAGAGGATCACTCAGCCTTTCAGTTTGATTTTACCCTTTATATTTATTAACCTTTAATAGTCAGCCACACACAATAAAATACCAAACAGACCCGTTACTATGTACCAGTAGAGATGGACTCAAACTCGAGTTTGAATCGGATTTTCAGAGTTTGAAAGAACTCGGACTATTCGAACTTTCTTAACTATTTTAGAAAATTATCAAATGTTCATGGGTTTTCAAATTCACCAATGACCGATAATAATGGTGTCAAACTGCAGTGGGTTTACTCTAACTTTATGGTTCTGATGTTGTGAAGTGGTACCTTTTCGCCCACTCTTCCTTGCTCGATTAACATTTTGAAGGAGAGAACAAGAAGCCAATGTGGTGTAGGGTATGGCCAGTGGGGCCAAGCCTGTCTGGCTTGGAACATTCCAAGGTACTATAGTGTGCATTCTGGGACAAAGAAGGACCGTTACAGAACCTGAAATGTCAGCTAACTAATTTCAATAGCAGGGAATAGCAAGGGGTAACAATTAAAGGGCATGTCCACCCCTAAAACTATAATTTAACCCATTACTGGCCCTACTAAGTAGTTTACAAAAATCCTTACCTTACATCTCTGCTCCAAATGGTTCTCCAGCAATGCTTGTCCAAAGTCCAGGACAGTGAAGTGAAGGAGGTGTCTGTGAGCCATCCGGTCCTTGCTGATTCCTCAACCTCAACAAGGAATGTGACATGCACTGTGCAGCCCTTTACTGCCCTCCCTCCCTCCATCATGATCCATCCTCTTCGGCCGTTGCACCTAGTGTGAAAAGATTTGGTTACAAGGTAGGTGCCTCTTACCCACCCCCAACCGCCAAAATATTTTTTCAAAATAATGCTCCCATCGTTACTTACGGACCCTTCTCTCCCACGCCGTCTTGAATGACGTCAGCCGCATCTGTGATTGGCCGCGTCTTAGCCAATCACAGACGCGGCTGCGAGTCCAGCCCCTGCTTGCAGCTTCCGCAAGCAGGGAGCTGGATTAGAGACGGCGCGGGAGAGAATAATGGTCTGTAAGTAACCATGGGAGCATTATTTTGCACAAATATTTCGGCGGTTGGGGGTGGGTAAGGGGCACCTACCTTGTAACCAAAAGTAGGTTTTGGGGCTGGACATGCCCTTTTACTACGTTTGCATAATATATATAACAAAAAGATATAAAAATATTTCCCACTGAACTTCTCGTTAAAAGAAAGGGTTTTTTATTTTGACCCCCTTTTGTTGAGGAATGTAACAAGCAAGCGTTGCCACTCCATGCTGGGGATGATTGCTCTTGTATAATAACGAACACCCCTTTTTAAGAGATTCATAGAGAGATTGTTGAGTGTAAAAGCTGGAAAGTAGCGTGCGTACCAATGAAGTGACTTTATTTCCAGTTCTGGATATTTGTACGTGTTCCTCAGACCATTTCCCAGGTCCCAGAGCCATGTACAGTAAGTTACCACAAGCAGTGCAGGAGAAATGTGTGGTAAGGCTTTTATAAACTACATAGTGGGGGCAGTATGGGGTTAAATTTTAGTTTTGTTAACCCTTTATAATTACAGAGGCCAATCAACCCTATAAAAGTTTAGGGGCCAGTCAACCCTATATAATTACAGGTGCCATTTAACCCTATATAGTTATAGGTGCCATTAACCCTATATAATTACAGGTGCCATTTAACCCTATATAGTTATTTATTTGCCATTAACCCTATATAATTACAGGTGCCATTAACCCTATATAATTACAGGTGCCATTTAACCCTATATAGTTATAGGTGCCATTAACCCTATATAATTACAGAGGCCATTTAACCATGTATAGTTATAGGTGCCATTAACCCTATATAATTACAGGTACCATTTAACCCTATATAAATACAGGTTCAATTTAACCCTATATAGTTATAGGTGCCATTAACCCTATATAATTACAGAGGCCATTTAACCATGTATAGTTATAGGTGCTATTTAACCCTATATAATTACAGAGGCTATTTAACCATGTATAGTTATAGGTGCCATTAACCCTATATAATTACAGGTACCATTTAACCCTATATAAATACAGGTTCCATTTAACCCTATATAGTTATAGGTGCCATTAACCCTATATAATTACAGAGGCCATTTAACCATGTATAGTTATAGGTGCTATTTAACCCTATATAATTACAGAGGCTATTTAACCATGTATAGTTATAGGTGCCATTAACCCTATATAATTACAGGTACCATTTAACCCTATATAATTACAGGTTCCATTTAACCCTGTATAGTTATAGGTGCCATTAACCCTATATAATTACAGAGGCCATTTAACCATGTATAGTTATAGGTGCTATTTAACCCTATATAATTACATGAGCTATTCAAACCTATATAATTACAGGGACTATTCATCCCTATATAATTACTGGGGCCATTTAAACCCTATAAAATTACATTTAAACCCTATATAATTACAGGTGCTATTCAACCCTATATAGTTACAGGTATCATTTAATCCTATATAATTACAGGTGCTATTCTACCCTATATAGTTACAGGGGCCATTCAACCCTATATAATTACAGGTACCATTTAACCCTATATAAATATAGTTACCACTTAAAACTATATAATTATAGGTACCAATTAAAACTATATAATTACAGGTACCATTTAATCCTATATAATTATAGGTACCATTTAACCCTATATAATTACAGGTACCATTTAAACCTATAAAATTACAGGTTAACCATATATAATTACAGGCTAACCCTGTATAATTACAGGTACCATTTAACCCTATATAATTACAGGTACCCATTAACCCTGTATAATTACAGGTTAACCCTATATAATTACAGGTTAACCCTATATAAATACAGGTACCATTTAACCCTATATAATTACAGGTACCATTTAACCCTATATAATTACAGGTTAACCCTATATAATTACAGGTACCATTTAACCCTATATAATTACAGGTTAACCCTATATAATTACAGGTACCATTTAACCCTAAATAATTACAGGTTAACCCTATATAAATACAGGTACCATTTAACCCTATATAATTACAGGTTAACCCTATATAATTACAGGTACCATTTAACCCTATATAATTACAGGTTAACCCTATATAATTACAGGTTAACCCTATATAATTACAGGTACCATTTAACCCTATATAATTACAGGTTAACCCTATATAATTACAGGTTAACCCTATATAAGACCTCAGCCATGTACCTGCATCTTAAGGATAAAGGACATACCTTCGAAGATTGTAATGTTAACATATTGGCAAAAGAACGTGACTGGTTCACGAGAGGTGTTAAGGAGGCCATTTATGTGAAAATAAAGAAACCAAGCCTAAATAGAGGTGGGGGGGTTCGACACCAACTGTCTGCCATGTACAATGCTGTTTTGACACCTTACCCTGGGCGTTCCTATAACACCTCTTTGCCACTATCCAATGACGCCCTTACACCTGGCTGTGATACGCTAATGGGATTTTCCAGGATACATTATTTCCACAGATTCTTGTACAAGTCATTCTGAATTGAGAAAGCCAGTTGGATGACTAGCGAAACGTCTTCAAGAACTAAACTTAAAGTCCAGTTGAACTAACTGAATACAACAGATAAAAATGGTTATAGTGTGAATAAACCCTAAAAAAACTCTGTTTATTATGTATACACACAATCACTCATAGAATAAATGTTCTGTGTTCACAATAAACTTTAACCTAATATTATAAAATGTACATGATGGCCATACCTTAATAGATAATACAACAGTGTTTCATCCAGGTGCTACCTCTCCCAGTGTTATATTCTATGTAAGAAATGTTTATGTAAATGTACCAAGCACACTGTTGGGGATATGCAGTTAGTCCTATATGGCTCAATGGCTAAAACTCCATATTATATAGTATCCCTGTACCAACCAGAACTACAGTATATGTATTAATACCAGTAATTCTAATATATATAGCATCCCTGTACCAACCAGAACTACAGTATATGTATTAATACCAGTAATTCTCATATTATATAGTATCCCTGTACCAACCAGAACTACAGTATATGTATTAATACCAGTAATTCTCAATATTATATAGATCCCTGTACCAACCAGAACTACAGTATATGTATTAATACCAGTAATTCTCAATATTATATAGTATCCCTGTACCAACAGAACTACAGATATGTTTATACCAGTAATTCTCAATATTATTAGTATCCCTGTACCAACCAGAACTACAGTATATGTATTAATACCAGTAATTCTCAATATTTATAGTATCCCTGTACCAACCAGAACTACAGTATATGTATTAATACCAGTAATTCTCAATATTATATAGTACCCTGTACCAACCAGAACTACAGTATATGTATTAATACCAGAATTCTCAATATTATATAGATCCCTGTACCAACCAGAACTACAGTATAGTATTAATACCAGTAATTCTCAATATTATATAGTATCCCTGTACCAACTAGAACACAGTATATGTATTATACCAGTAATTCTCACTATTATTAGTATCGTACCAACCAGAACTACAGTATATGTATAATACCAGTAATTCTCAATATTATATAGTATCCCTGTACCAACCAGAACTACAGTATATGTATAATACCAGTAATTCTCAATATTTATAGTATCCTGTACAACCAGATACAGTATATGTATATACCAGTAATCTATTTGTGCTGATTCTAACAGGGTTATTCAAAAAAAAGTTCTCATCATTTAAAATGGTGCTAATTTTGCCCCAACCAATCAGATGTTAGCTTTCAAATGTTAAATAAGATCTGATTGGTTGGGGCAAAGTTAGCAACATTTTTAACGATAAGAACTTTTATTGAATCCCCCTGGTTGACTTTTTATGGACTTGGAGCACTTTTTCTAGTTTATAATCCACATGTACATATATAGATGTGCTGGCTATATGTATGTAATCCATGTACATATATCGATGTGCTGGCTATATGTATGTATTTATTATCATGTCATTGCTAAGTATCAATATTTACCACATGGTGTGTGTACTTTTAGAGGGTAACTATTAGCAGCAACCAATCAGATGTTATCTAATGGGGCCCATACACACACCAATCCTGGTATAATCTTCGGTTCATGTCTCGTTCGCACAATGAATCGTACAACAACATTTTTTATCAATGGCTCAGGGACCTTTTATCATACGATTGATCATCGTGCTACCGGGATTGGTTAGTGACCAGGCCCCATGACATATGAACCCTTCACTTACATTTGTTCCTGACATTCCTGCATGGTTGTTGTAATGAACTAAGGCTACTTCTGAGCCCCCTTCTCTGTATATGCGATGAGAGAGTGTCAATGACTCTTACTGGGGGAGGAGTCAGAGAAGGCATATAAAAAAAATTAGCTATTTTGGGCTAAATATTTTTTTATTTTACCTTTTAAACATTCCCTTTATGTGCTTTTTGGAACTAAAATACTCCTTCATATTGCAATAGGCTATAATGGCCTTTTTGCTATACCTAATTCCAATGCTATACCAATGGGAAGATATTTATGTGACGTAATTTTATTAACACTACAGGTGTGCCCAGGGCTGGATTTAATATTATGCACAGTAGAAATTTCTCCCCTCCAAAAGTAAAAATCGATGTGGTTTGGGGTTGGGACTTGTGTTAATGGGGTTAAGGAGCACCAAGCATTTTGTGCCTATAGGCTCCTGAGATTTAAGTCCGCCGCTGGGTGTTTCACATGAAAAACCTGCATTGCCAAGTGTGCCGGGGTCTGAAAGGTTTTAGAACCACTGGTCAAAGGACCCCAGGCCATGGAAGGTAGAGGTAATTAGCAGGTGGGTTATAGCTAGGTAAAATATACAGATGAACATTCACCTTCCATTACACATTTATATACAGTGCTTTGGGGAATACCAAGCAATATAGCAAGTATGTTCCTTTTTAAATCACATGCCAATGTCACGATTACAGCTATATACTGGCTTTATACAGTAGGTCCTTTGTAAGATCCATTGTAAGGCCTCACTATAGGGGCACTATACTACCCCCTTCCCTAATAGTAGCTGACCCCACCCCCTCTCATATTCTCAGACCGGCCTATGGGAAGATAGACTCCTTGTAAAGTGCTTTTCCCATTGGAAATGTCCTAGAACTATGGGAGGGAGAGACAGGCACTATAAACCTGAATTTAGATATTACAGCAAACACATGCGTTTATGTGGTTTAGGTCCTCTTCCTTGGTACTATAAGGGCAGGGGATTGAAGTACTGTAATTTGGAGTTGTGCAGTTGGCACCAGTCATAGTAAAGATGTTTGTCTGTTACCTTCCCAATACATTGATATATTTGATTGATATCCCAATAAATTGATATATTTGATTGAAATCCCAATACATTGATATATTTGATTGATATCCCAATACATTGCTATATTTGATTGATATCCCAATACATTGCATATTGATTGATATCCCAATACATTGTATATTGATGATATCCCAATACATTGATATATTTGATTGATATCCCATACATTGATATATTTGATTGATATCCCAATACATTGTATATTTGATTGATATCCCAATACATTGATATATTTGATTGATATCCCAATACATTGATATATTTGATGATATCCCAATACATTGATAAATTTGATTGATCCCAATCACCAATACATTGTTTATTTGATTGAAATCCCAATACATTGATATATTTGATGATATCCCAATACATTGATTATTGATTGATATCCCAATACATTGATATATTTGATTGATTATCCCAATACATTGATATATTGATTGATATCCCAATACATTGATAAATTTGATTGATATCCCAATACATTGATATATTTAATTGATATCCCAATACATTTATATGTTTGATTGATACCCCAATACATTGATATGTTTGATTGATATCCCAATACATTGATAAATTTGATTGATATCCCAATACATTGATATATTTGATTGATATCCCAATACAATGATAAATTTGATTGATATCCCAATACAATGATGTATATCAATGTTTTGTTTTATTCCCCTTAGTAAAGCTTGTAGTTTTCCTGGGCTCTATCCTCACTATAGTTAAATGTATTATATTATTGGTTTATATTTCCATAAAATAATTTTCTCTGTAAATATTTTTAACATGTCATGTTTATAGGGCAATGGAAGTTTCAAACCGACACTGAGCACCTGATCATTTTAATGGTGGTCCTGGAAAATAAATCTTACTAACATAGTATCATGTGCTTTATTTCCTATAATTATAGAATCACACATTTTGGTCACTGACCATTATTGTCTTCACACATGCCCAATCCTTCCACACTGCAGGACACACCCTCTTATTGGCACTAGCCAATCCTGTTACAGCCGAGATAAGGCAAGGGAGCATGTGACTGGGGTTTAGCCAGCAAGTACACAAAACAGTTTTTCATTTTTTTTACATTTTTCATTTAAGAACATTGTGATCCCAAACAAATGTGCTCTGATCCAACACACATTAAAGAATAATTCAAGTAGTTTACGTTCCTTATTTCTAATCAAAGTGTTTATGACCTGATCAGGATATTCTGTACCAGTGGACAAACACAGCAGTACAGTCCTGCTAGTGGGACATTGGGATACATTTTGTCCCAGAAAAGACTTAGGTACATGGAAGATAATCAGAAGGCAGTGAGGGAACAAGGGCCGGTAAATACATTTTGGGAAAGCTTTCAGATATAGAAACCTGCAAGGTCGATGTTTGTGGCCAATTTCTGCACATAATAAAAAAATTGGGGGATGGACATACCCTAATATAACAAAATTGGTCTGAACTCTTATGTTAGTACTTGGGATAAGACTGGATTAAGGATAGATTAGTGGATATTAATGGAAATTTTCTGGTTGTCAGTGGAGTTCCTCAGGGGTCCTTCCGGTTCCGGAACACGTTAACTTGTTTATACATGACCTAGTGTTGGGCATTGAGAGCACGATCTCTGTGTTTGCAGATGATGCAAATTGTGCTAGTGCAGGAAGTCTCCACCTACAAACTGATTCAAATAAACTTGGTGATTGGGCTACAACGTGGCAAATCAAGTTAATATTGGGAAAGGCAAAGTTATTCACCTAGGCAAAAACAACATATGTTGGTTATACCCTAAATGGGATAAAGTTGGGCTCTGGGCAGTGCCAGTTAGTATCTGCTCAATAAATGAAATTCTTTCTATATAAGAAGGAGATAGTGTCCAAGGAACAGGGAATAATTCTGAGTCTAAATAGCCCTTGTAAG
Organism: Hymenochirus boettgeri; assembly: GCA_019447015.1. Classification (NCBI taxonomy): domain Eukaryota; kingdom Metazoa; phylum Chordata; class Amphibia; order Anura; family Pipidae; genus Hymenochirus; species Hymenochirus boettgeri. Next base: position 26,533,255 of record CM033477.1, read on the forward strand.
GCCTCATTGACAATTTAGTCAAAAACAAGGTCAAAGACAGGCGCAGGGGGAAAGAGCCAATTAAATAGATTTAGGGATCATGGGAAGTAATAGGTGTTTCGGCTTTCTTTGTATCATAAACTCTTCTGTTATGTATAGTTTTGCTGAGCTGCATTCCATTTCCATTGCGCCTCAGGATTATGAGCATGCTTGCCCTTACAGAGAGTCGGATACTGTGGCAGGGGGCGGGGGCCTGAGCTTGAGCAAAACAAGTAATGGAATGATGCATGCAGCAAACCACAACACATCAGAGTAAGTGTACTTACATGTATTCATTTATAGAATGGAATGAGGCAAAGTAATTTTTTCAGTATAGAATTCCTTTTAATTAAAATTTATTAATGCCTTCTTATAAGGATATTGCCATGCAAAATGTATGTTTGCTATTCTGCCTCAGTCCCTAAGTCAGGGCTATTGGGCATGTGCTTTACCAGTGGGTACAGAAGAAAAGGCTAAGATGACAGGTAGTAATTGCTTTAATAAATGACCACATATTGAGAACATTTTGCTGGCCTAGATCTTTTGTACATGGATAGAGAATGATTGTTGGAGTGCAGACAGAAAGTAGTGGAAAATGGAGCTACATCTCTGTGGGCTAAAGTTCTAAGTGGAGTGCCTCAGGGTTCTATACCGGGTCATTTCTTTTTAGTCTGTTTATAAATTACTTAGAAAGGCCATTGAGAGCAAGGTCTCTGTGTTTGCTGATGACACTAAACTATACAGAGCAGTGTAATGTGGAAGCAGACCTAGATAGATTATCATAATGGGCAGCAGAATGGCAGATGGGATTCAGTGTTGATAAATGTAAGGTGATGCATTTGGGGTTTAACAATCCTTGTGCCACCTACACCATAAATAACTCTGTGAATAGCTAATGGAAAAAGATTTGGGGTTTCTAGTAAATAACAGACTTAGCTGTAGCAAACAATGCCAGGCACCTACGGCTAAAGCTAGCAAGATATTGTCTGTTAAAAGGGGGAAAGAGTAAAGGGAGAAACATATTATTCTTTACAAGGCACTGGTAAGTCCTCATTTGGAATATGCGGCGCAGTTTTGGAATCCCATATACAAAAGGGACATCTTGGAAATGGAAGCAGTTCAGAGAAGGGCAACTAAATTAATAAGGGGAATGGAGGGCTTGACTATGCAGATTAAACAAGTTAGGGATGTTTACATTGGAAAAGCGATGTTTGTGTGGGCCTATGGACACTTTATACAAATATATTAATGGGTCTACAATAAATAAATAGGTCATTTCAGAGGACACGTGGATATACTAAGAAGTTTCATCTTCAGGTTAGGAAAGTTTTCTTTATGGTGAAACTGTGGAAACTATAACTAAAAAGAGTAGGGATCCTGCACACCTTTAAAGGAAAGGGTTTGTAGTTTGTAGAATCCCATAGAACATTGCATTATGAATACAAAAAGAACATATTCATTTCAATCTTACAAGTTGTATTTGCCAAATCTCTCCTTTCTGCATTGAAAGCAAAGGACTGGCCAATTGGAAGTCAAGCTCCTTGCGTGCCATCCATTGATCAAATACCAGACTGTGGTGGGGGCAGGATCAGAGCTGGATTGTGAAGCCAACTTTGCAGGGTTCATTCTGCTCAATGAGGTAAGACCCAGGGTGAGGATTTAGCAAAACTCTACTAGAGAGATTCTTCTACTTTTAATGCTGAATCATCTTGGATTTGCCCCGTGTTGGAGGCACTGGGTATCTGTGGAGAGAGGTGTCTTTGTCCCATAAATAAGCAGAACGTGTTCAATAAAAACCCATAAGGAAACAACAACTCATCATCTCCAGTTTAATATTAAGGTAACTGAGTTGTACTAGGAGATACACATTGGTGAGAAGGAAAAAACTGATGGACGTTGAAAGGTAGAGTATCAAACTGTGGGTATCACTAAATGGGAATGAAAGATATTTACTTAGTGACACCATTAGGTATTTCATTACTGTATGTAGAACAATTTTATAATAGAATAGTCATTAACTTCTCTTTTATTTGTTTGGCTTTAAATCATCCAGGGACTGTCTAGAAATGTCTTTGGCATCTACTATCACATTGACCCTGCTCATTCTGACTCTCGCTACCCTGAAAATAAGTAAGTAAAGTTAGTTTACAGAAAGGTTTAGATTGGGTGGCACCATTGTCTATTCATCAATGCACCAATTCATCTATTCATCTAACCAGTGCTCTCCACCAAAAAGAATATGTAATAGGATACTGGGTTTGTGTGTTTGAGGGATCAGAGGGAAGAACTTGTACATTTCCCAACTGACAATGTCTGTGTAATTCTGGTATATTCTATCCTGTGCTGCCATGGATTCTTCTCTCCAATCTCTAAAGGTAGAAGCTTTGAATGTTTGGTAACTCCAGAAGAGGACCATTTCCCACAAGGTGATTACAAGGATCACTCAGCCTTTCAGTTTGATTTTACCCTTATATTTATTAACCTTTAATAGTCAGCCACACACAATAAAATACCAAACAGACCCGTTACTATGTACCAGTAGAGATGGACTCAAACTCGAGTTTGAATCGGATTTTCAGAGTTTGAAAGAACCGGACTATTCGAACTTTCTTAACTATTTTAGAAAATTATCAAATGTTCATGGGTTTTCAAATTCACCAATGACCGATAATAATGGTGTCAAACTGCAGTGGGTTTACTCTAACTTTATGGTTCTGATGTTGTGAAGTGGTACCTTTTGCCCACTCTTCTTGCTCGATTAACATTTTGAAGGAGAGAACAAGAAGCCAATGTGGTGTAGGGTATGGCCAGTGGGGCCAAGCCTGTCTGGCTTGGAACATTCCAAGTACTATAGTGTGCATTCGGGACAAAGAAGGACGTTACAGAACCTGAAATGTAGCTAACTAATTTCAATAGCAGGGAATAGCAAGGGGTAACAATTAAAGGGCATGTCCACCCCTAAAACTATAATTTACCCATTACTGGCCCTACTAAGTAGTTTACAAAAATCCTTACCTTACATCTCTGCTCCAAATGGTTCTCCAGCAATGCTTGTCCAAAGTCCAGGACAGTGAAGTGAAGGAGGTGTCTGTGAGCCATCCGTCCTTGCTGATTCCTCAACCTCAACAAGGAATGTGACATGCAGTGCAGCCCTATGCCCTAGGAACCTTAATGCAGTGATTAAATGTATAATTTGTTAGGTTTAGACCAAAAACCAAGTTAACTGTCACTGAATTGTAGGATTGAGGGTAAAGGAGAAGTAAGGTGAACTATTGATTTGCCAGAGGATTTGTCTCAATATAAATGGTAAAACCCATAATGGTTTGACAATAGAGACAGTTAAAGCAAGTCCCCCCTGTACAGTTAATAGTTTTTGGTTTCCTCCAGTCACATGACACATTTTAACCAACTGCCGTCAGCGCTTCCCAGCAAATGACCAACTGCCATTTCTATATCTTTCAGCTCCTTCTGTGTAAATAGACAGTGCCTAGGGAATCATGGCTACTAAATAGGCCAATCTGACTACTAATCCCTGGGACTTTCTATATGTTTCTATACATCCCCCTGGCACATACAGGATACATTTGGCTAGTTATATTGGTATTAATATACCTTATATCAATGTAACTAAATAGACACATTACATCTAATTCTATATTCTCTGCTTATAATGATTCTCACAGTGTAATGTATCATATTAATTATTATTATTTACTATTTCTCAGCGTAGGGGGAGGAGCTGCACTCACCTCAATGTCCAGATCAAAAGTGAAAAATTGTGTGTGTACAATTGCTTATAGAGCTGTTGCCTAGCAACCATTTGCATACTGATGATGTCATTACAATGATGTCACAGCCCAGCCAATTTCCAACTGCAATTTTTTCATATATTCTAGAACTTTCTATATAAATATACAGGGCTTAGGAAATCATGGCTACTAAATAGATTTTTCTGACTACTAATCCCTGGGACTTTCTATATGTTTCTATACATCCCCCTGGCACATACAGCATACATTTAGCTAGTAATATTGATATTAATATACCTGCCATTTTAATATATTCTGGCTCTTTCTATATAAATTAACACATTAATACAAATGTACAATGAACAGTGTGTGTGTGTGTGTGTGCAGAATAAGCTAAACCCTCATACTACATACTAAGGGAAACACTATGGCAGAAACACTATGGCAGAAAATATGTAGAGGAAAGGAAAGTCCTGTTAGAACTCAATAACCTTTATTTTTATACTGTACTGTCTAAAGTAAAATGTATGGCAGCTCCCACCAAAATTTATAAATAGAAATATACAGTTAAAACCTATACCATCATACTGTATTGTCTAAGGTCAAAAGTATGGTAGCTCCCACCAAAAAGTATAAAAGGTAATATACAGAGAAATCTGTACCCTCATTCTGTACCGTCTAAAATTAGCACTATGGTAGCTCCCACCAAAATGTATAATTAGTAATATACAGAGAAAACTGTACACTCACACTGTACTGTCTAAAATTAGCACTATGGCAGCTCCCACCATAAATATAAATATACAGAGAAAACCTATACCCTCATACTGTACTCTCTAAAACAGGCACTGTGACAGCTACCACTAAAATGTATAAATACAAATACACAGAGAAAACTATACCCTCACCATACTGTCTAAAGTAAAACGTATGACAGCTCCCACCAAAATGTATAACTAGAAATATACAGAAAAAAACCTATACCATCATTCTATACTGTCTAAAGGGAGCACTGTGGCAGCACCTGATGAGTTTAAATACAATTACTACATTCGCACTATAAAATGCACATATGATAAACTGCTCTGGGTGTCTGTCCATTTTTACAATATGATTCTATGTATTAGTGTTTGTATGACTGTGTTACTGCACAGAAATATGTGTAACAGTGTGTAAAATGGCACAAAAATTGTTATATGCTTGTGAAGGTTCTCATTCATCCAGGTCATGGTATATCTGTAATATCCATTCATCCAGGTCATGGTATATCTATAATATTCATCCATCCAGGTCATGGTATATCTGTAATATTCATTCATCCAGGTCATGGTAAATCTGTAATATTCATTCATCCAGGTCATGGTATATCTGTAATATTCATTCATCCAGGTCATGGTATATCTGTTGTATTCAATTAGATCAACTGGACTTAAAGTTTAGTTTCTGAAGACGTTTCGCTAGTCATCCGACTGGATCTCTCAATTCAGAATGACTTGTAAAAGGAATTCAAAAACAAAAATTATGTACCCTGGAAAATCCCAGTTAGCATATCACAGCCAGGTGTTAAGGGCGATATGTAGCAGGGGTCTCCGAGAAATTAAAAAGAATTTTCAAAAAACACTGTATCCCTGTCTGCTTTAAACCGAACAACACACTGAGGCAGCAATTGGTACATCCGAAAGACCCAATACTGAAACACAAGATAAGCGACATCATATACGCAGTGCAGTGCAGTGAAGAGTGACATCATATACGCAGTGCAGTGAAGAGTGACATCATATACGCAGTGCAGTGCAGTGAAGAATGCTCTGATTTGTATGTGGGGGAGACCAAACAGCAACTGCATCAACGTATGGCCCAGCACAGAAGAGCCAATTCCTCGGGTCAGGACTCAGCCATGTACCTGCATCTTAAGGATAAAGGACATACCTTCGAAGATTGTAATGTTAACATATTGGCAAAAGGAACGTGACTGGTTCACGAGAGGTGTTAAGGAGGCCATTTATGTGAAAATAAAGAAACCAAGCCTAAATAGAGGTGGGGGGGTTCGACACCAACTGTCTGCCATGTACAATGCTGTTTTGACACCTTACCCTGGGCGTTCCTATAACACCTCTTTGCCACTATCCAATGACGCCCTTAACACCTGGCTGTGATACGCTAATTGGGATTTTCCAGGATACATTATTTCCACAGATTCTTGTACAAGTCATTCTGAATTGAGAAAGCCAGTTGGATGACTAGCGAAACGTCTTCAAGAACTAAACTTAAAGTCCAGTTGAACTAACTGAATACAACAGATAAAAATGGTTATAGTGTGAATAAACCCTAAATAAAACTCTGTTTATTATGTATACACACAATCACTCATAGAATAAATGTTCTGTGTTCACAATAAACTTTAACCTAATATTATAAAATGTACATGATGGCCATACCTTAATAGATAATACAACAGTGTTTCATCCAGGTGCTACCTCTCCCAGTGTTATATTCTATGTAAGAAATGTTTATGTAAAATGTACCAAGCACACTGTTGGGGATATGCAGTTAGTCCTATATGGCTCAATGGCTAAAACTCCATATTATATAGTATCCCTGTACCAACCAGAACTACAGTATATGTATTAATACCAGTAATTCTCAATATTATATAGCATCCCTGTACCAACCAGAACTACAGTATATGTATTAATACCAGTAATTCTCAATATTATATAGTATCCCTGTACCAACTAGAACTACAGTATATGTATTACTACCAGTAATTCTCAATATTATTTAGTATCCCTGTACCAACCAGAACTACAGTATATGTATTAATACCAGTAATTCTCAATATTATATAGTATCCCTGTACCAACCAGAACTACAGTATATGTATTAATACCAGTAATTCTCAATATTATATAGTATCCCTGTACCAACCAGAACTACAGTATATGTATTAATACCAGTAATTCTATTTGTGCTGATTCTAACAGGGTTATTCAAAAAAAAAGTTCTCATCATTTAAAATGGTGCTAATTTTGCCCCAACCAATCAGATGTTAGCTTTCAAATGTTAAATAAGATCTGATTGGTTGGGGCAAAGTTAGCAACATTTTTAACGATAAGAACTTTTATTGAATCCCCCTGGTTGACTTTTTATGGACTTGGAGCACTTTTTCTAGTTTATAATCCACATGTACATATATAGATGTGCTGGCTATATGTATGTAATCCACATGTACATATATCGATGTGCTGGCTATATGTATGTATTTATTATCATGTCATTGCTAAGTATCAATATTTACCACATGGTGTGTGTACTTTTAGAGGGTAACTATTAGCAGCAACCAATCAGATGTTATCTATGGGGAAATGGGGCCCATACACACACCAATCCTGGTATAATCTTCGGTTCATGTCTCGTTCGCACAATGAATCGTACAACAACATTTTTTATCAATGGCTCAATGGGACCATTTTTATCATACGATTGATCAATCGTGCTACCGGGATTGGTTAGTGACCAGGCCCCATGACATATGAACCCTTCACTTACATTTGTTCCTGACATTCCTGCATGGTTGTAATGAACTAAGGCTACTTCCTGAGCCCCCTTCTCTGTATATGCGATGAGAGGAGTGTCAATGACTCTTACTGGGGGAGGAGTCAGAGAAGGCATATAAAAAAAATTAGCTATTTTGGGCTAAATATTTTTTTATTTTACCTTTTAAACATTCCCTTTATGTGCTTTTTGGAACTAAAATACTCCTTCATATTGCAATAGGCTATAATGGCCTTTTTGCTATACCTAATTCCAATGCTATACCCAATGGGGAAGATATTTATGTGACGGTAATTTTATTAACACTACAGGTGTGCCCAGGGCTGGATTTAATATTATGCACAGTAGAAATTTCTCCCCTCCAAAAGTAAAAATCGATGTGGTTTGGGGTTGGGACTTGTGTTAATGGGGTTAAGGAGCACCAAGCATTTTGTGCCTATAGGCTCCTGAGATTTAAGTCCGCCGCTGGGTGTTTCACATGAAAAACCTGCATTGCCAAGTGTGCCGGGGTCTGAAAAGGTTTTAGAACCACTGGTCAAAGGACCCCAGGCCATGGAAGGTAGAGGTAATTAGCAGGTGGGTTATAGCTAGGTAAAATATACAGATGAACATTCACCTTCCATTACACATTTATATACAGTGCTTTGGGGAATACCAAGCAATATAGCAAGTATGTTCCTTTTTAAATCACATGCCAATGTCACGATTACAGCTATAAACTGGCTTTATACAGTAGGTCCCTTTGTAAGATCCATTGTAAGGCCTCACTATAGGGGCACTATACTACCCCCTTCCCTAATAGTAGCTGACCCCACCCCCTCTCATATTCTCAGACCGGCCTATGGGAAGATAGACTCCTTGTAAAGTGCTTTTCCCATTGGAAATGTCCTAGAACTATGGGAAGGGAGAGACAGGCACTATAAACCTGAATTTGATAGATTACAGCAAACACATGCGTTTATGTGGTTTAGGTCCTCTTCCTTGGTACTATAAGGGCAGGGGATTGAAGTACTGTAATTTGGAGTTATGTGCAGTTTAGGGCACCAGTCCATAGTAAAGATGTTTGTCTGTTACCTTCCCAATACATTGATATATTTGATTGATATCCCAATGCATTGATATATTTGATTGATATCCCAATGCATTGATATATTTGATTGATATCCCAATGCATTGTTATATTTGATTGAAATCCCAATAAATTGATATATTTGATTGAAATCCCAATACATTGATATATTTGATTGATATCCCAATACATTGCTATATTTGATTGATATCCCAATACATTGCTATATTTGATTGATATCCCAATACATTGCTATATTGTCGGTGATATCCCATACCTTGATAAATTTGATTGATATCCCAATACACCAAATAATTGGTATATTTGATTTGAATTCCCAATACATTGATATATTTGATTGAAATCCCAATACATTGATATATTTGATTGATGTATCCCAATACATTGATATATTTGATTGATATCCCAAATCCCATGATATATTTGATTGATATCCCACATACATTGATATATTTGATTGATATCCCAATACATTGATAAATTTGATTGATATTCCCAATACATTGATAATTTAATTGATATCCCAATACATTTATATGTTTGATGATACCCAAATACATTGATAGTTTTGATTGATATCCCAATACATTGCATAAATTTGAATTGATATCCCAATACATTGATATATTTGATTGATATCCCATACAATGATAAAATTTGATTGATTATCCCAATACAATAGTATATCAATGTTTTGTTTTATTCCCCAGTTGTAAAGCTAGTAGTTTTCCTGGGCTCTATCCTCCATAAGTTTAAAATGGTATTATATTATATGGTTTTTATTTCATAAAATAACTTTCTCTGTAATCTATGTTTTAACATGTCATGTTTATAGGGCAATGGCAAGTTTCAAACCGACACTGGCACCTGATCATTTAATGTGGTCTGGAAAATATAAATCTGTACTAACATTAGATATTGTGCTTATGTCCTATAATATAGTAATCACACATTTGGTCAATCGACCATTAGTTGTCTTCATACATGCCCAATCCTTACACACACCTGCAGGAAAAACACTGCTATATGGCACTAGCCACATCCTGTTTACAGCCGAGATAGGCAAGGGAGCCATGGGAACTGGGGTTCTTAGCCAGCAAGTACACAAAACAGTTTTTCATTTTTTATTTCATTTTTCATTTGAAGGAACATGTGATCCCAAACAAATGGTGCTCTGTCCAACACCACAATTATAAAGATAATTCAAGTTAGTTTACGTTCCTTATTCAAATCAAAGGTTGTTTATGACCTGATAGGAATTTGATACCAGATGACAAAACCAGCAGTACAGTCCTGCCTAAGTTGGACATTGGGATACATTGTGTCCAGAAAGAAAAGACTTCAGGTACATGGAAGCATAACAGAAGGCGTGAGGGAAAAGGGCCGGGTTAAATACATTTGGGAAAGTTTCAGATATAGAACAACCGTCGCAAGGCGATGTTTGTGGCCAATTCTGCCACATAATAAAAAAAATTGGGGGATGGACATACCCTTATATAACAAAAATTGGTCTGCTTGACTCTTTATGTTAGTATTGGATAAGAAACTGGATGAAGGGATTTAAGTTAGTGGATATTAATGGAAACTTTTTCTGTTGTCAGTGGAGTTCCTCAGGGGTCCTTCCCGGTTCCCGGAACACGTTAACTGGTTGTATACATGACTAGTGTTGGGCATTAGAGCACGATCTCTTTGTGTTTGCAGATGCTGACTAAATGTGCTAGGCAGGAGTCTCACCTACAAACTGATTCAAATAAACTTCGTGATGGGCCTACAACGTGGCAATCAGTTAATATTGAGACAGGCCAAAGTTAGTTCACCTAGGCAAAAACCAACTAACATGTGGTTGGGTTATACACCTAAATGAGTATAAAGTGGGCTTGGGCCAGGCAGTAGTATCTGCTCAATAAAATGAAATTTTTTCCTTATATAAGAAGGAGCCATAGTGTGTCACCAAGGAACAGGGAATAATTCTGGTCTAAATAGCCCTGTAAGGCCTCATCTGACACATTAGTCAAAAACTGGTCAAAGACAGGCGCAGGGGGAAAGAGACCAATTAAATAGAGCTTAGGGATCATGGGAAGTACATAGGTGTTTCGGCTTTCTTTGTATCAAAAACTCTTGGTTAGTATAGTTGTGCTGCATTCCATTTCCCAATGCTGCCATCAGGGATTATGAACATGCTTGCCCTTACAGAGAGTCGGATACGTGGCAGGGGGCGGGGGCCTGAGCTTGAGCAAAACAAGTAATGGAATGAAGTCATGCAGCAACACAAACACATCAGAGTAAGTGCTACTTACATGTATTCATTTATAGAATGGAATGAGGCAAAGTTTTTTTTTCAGTATAGAATTCCTTTTATTAAAATTATTAATGCCTTCTTATAGGATATTGCATGCAACATGTATGTTGTATTTCTGCTCTAGTCCTAAGTCAGGGCTATTAGGCATGTGCTGTACCCAGTGGGTGCAGAAGAAAGAAAGGCTAAGAATGGAAGGTAGTAATTGCTTTAATTACATGCCACATATTGAGAACATTTGTTGGCCTAGAACTTTGTACATGGATAGGAATTGATTGTTGGAGTGCAGACAGAAAAGTAGTGGAAAATGGAGCTACATCTCTGTGGGCTAAGTTCTAAGTGGTGAGTGCCTCAGGGTTCTGTACCGGGGTCAATTCTTTTAGTCTGTTTATTAAATAATTAGAAGGGCCATTGAGAGCAAGGTCTCTGTGTTGCTGATGACACTAAACTACAGAGCAGTGTATTGTGGAAGCAGACCTAGATAGATTTCATAATGGGCAGCCAGAATGGCAGATGGATTTCAGTGTTGATAAATGTAAGGTGTGCATTTGGGGTTTAACAACCTGTGCCACCTACACATAAATAACTCTGTGAAAAGCTAATGGAAAAAGAATTGGGGGGTTCTGGTAGATAACAGACTTAGCTGTAGCAAACAATGCCAGGCACCTACGTGCTAAAGCTAGCAAGATATTGTCTTGTATAAAGAGGGGAAAGATTCAAGGGAGAAACATATTTTCTTACAAGGCAATGGTAAGGCCTCATTTTGGAATATGCGGATGCAGTTTTGGATCCCATATACCAAAGGGAACATCTTGGAAATGGAAGAGCAGTTCAGAGAAGGACCACTAAATTAATAAGGGAATGGAGGGCGTTGACTATGCAGATTAAACAAGGTAGGGATGTTTACATTGGAAAGCGATGTTTGTGTGGGCCCTATGACACTTTATAAACTATATTAATGGGTCATACAATAAAAAATAGGTCATTTCAGAGGACCGTGGTAACTAGAAGTTTATCTTCAGGTTGGAAAGTTTCTTTATGGTGAAACTGTGGAACTATATAACTAAAAGAGTAGGGATCTGCCACACCCTTTAAAGGAAAGGGTTTTGTAGTAGTTTGTAGAATCCATAGAAATTGCATTATGAATACAAAAGAGCATATTTCATTCAATCTTACAATTTGTATTTGCCAAATCTCTCCTTTCTGATTGAAAGCAATGAACTGGCCAATTGGAAGGCAAAGTCCCTTGGTGCCATCCCATTGATCAAATACCAGATGTGGTGGGGCAGGGTCAGAGCTGGATTGTGAAGCCAACTTTGCAGGGTTCATTCTGCTCAATGAGGTAGAACGAGGCGTCCGGTGAGGATTTAGCAACAAAACTCTACTGAGAGATTCTTCTACTATATGCTGAATCATTCTTGGATTTGCCCCAATGTGGGAGGCACTGGGTATCATGGAGGAGGCGTCTTCGTCCATAAATAGGAGAAGGGATCAATAAAAACCCATAAGGAAACAAACAAACTCATCATCCTCCAGTTCAATATTAGGTAACTGAGTTGAGCTAAATGGGTGAGAAGGAAAAAAACGATAGAGAAAATGGACGTTGAACGGCTAGAGGATCAAAATGTGGGTATCACTAAATGGGAATGAAAGATATTACTTAGTGGACACCATTAGGTATTTCATTAAGTGTATGTAGAACAATTTTGTAATAGAATAGTATTCAACTTCTCTTTTATTTGTTTGGCTTTAAATTAATAATCCAGGGGAACTGACTAGAATGTCTTTGGCATCTACTATCACATTGACTAGCTCATTGACTCTCGCTACTCTGAAAATAAGTAAGTTAAAGTTTAGTTTTCAGAAAGGTTTAGATTGGGTGGCACCATTGTCTATTATCAATGCCCCAATTCATCTATCATTAACAGTGCTCTCCACCAAAAAGAATATGTAATAGTGATACTGGGTTTGTGTGTTTTTGAGGGATCAGAGGGAGAATTACATTTGTACATAACACGAAGTTCAAATAATTATGGAAAGTTCAGAAAGTCCGAGAAATCCTTCAAGTAAAAGTTGTGACAGTTCGAATTTGGACCCACATAAGAAGTCAATGACGTGATAGTTGAAAGGCTGGGGTATATTCAGCTAACCTAACCAATGGTAACTTACTGTAAATGGTCGTGGCACCTGGGAAATGGTCTGGGGACATGCGACAAACACCAAAAATGTTAAAACAATTCCTGAACACTAGCGGGCAATTGTCAGGTTTTTTTCGCAACGCTACAATTAGCGGGTTACGGCCAATTGCGAGGAGTTTACCGAAAAGATACTTTCGAGGGTCAGCAAAAATAGCGCCATAAATTCGAGGGTACCAACAATCGAACAAATACTTTTGGTGGTTTAGACGAAAAAGATAATAATACTGTTCGGAACGTTAGCGAATGGACACATTAAAGGGTTGAGAGATCCGCTCGTAAATTCGTAATTATTGGAAAAACGTGTCAACGAACGTTTAATAATATGGAAAGTCCAGAGTTCGTAAGTCCGAGGAACATGCTTAAGTAAAAGTTTGAAAAAAGTACAAATTTGGAACCCATAAAGTCAATGGGAGAGAATGTAGTTTGAAAACAAGGCTAGGTTATTATAGCTAAACTAAACAATGGAATTGACTGTATAATGGCTGTGGCACCTGGGAAATGGTTGGGGAACACATGGACTATCACCAAAACTTGTTTTAAAACATGTCCAAAACCACTACAGCAAGTTGTGCAAGCAGATGTCGGGTTTGTTTGACAACTACTTAGAGGTAGGCAATGAGGGTCTTGACACATCGGACGCCATATTGAGGGTGCACGCGATAAATTGCGGGGTCAGAAATGAGTGATGAAATTCGAGGGTTACACAAATCGAATGCTACTTTTGTGACGGTTAAGAAAATGAACAATACTTTCAAGAGTAGCGAAATGACACATTAAGGGTAGAGATCGGTAAGTAAATTCGATAAGTTCCGAAACCACGCCAACGAGCGTTGCAAAAATTAGGGAAAGTTCGAAAGTCCGAGACTAACCGTAGTTAGTAAACAGTTTTGAAAGTTCGAGCTTGGACCCATTCACGTTTGCATGGGAGAGTGATGTTTGAAAAAGGTAGTTATTCCAGTTACAACTAACAATGGTCCACTACTGGAAAGGTGGGAACTGGAAAAGTGGTCTGGGGGAACATGGCACTACACCAAAAAATTGTTTTAAACACGCTTCCTAACTAACACAAGAGGGCAATTGCGGGTTTGTTTTTTGCGTAAGCTACATTATAGGGTTACAGCCAATCTGAATGGTTACCAAATGATACTTTCGAGGGTCAGTGAAAATAGGAGCGATAATTACGAGGGTTACGAAATATGAAACGATACTTTGAAGGTTAAGCGAAAACGAACAATATTTTCGAGAGTTAGAGAGAACGGACATAGTTAAGGGTTTAGAGATATGCTCGTATATCGATAATTCTCGAAACAACCCGCCGTCAACGAACGTTAAATCATTATGAAATGTTCGAACGTCGAGAAAATCCTTCAGTAAAACTTGAAAGTCGATTGTGGACCCATTCCGCGTAAATGGGGAGAAGTGATAGTTTGAAAAGGTGGGTTTATTACAGCTAAAAACAATGGTAATACTTGACTAAAGTGGCTTGTTGGTACCGGAAAATGGTCTCTGGGGAACATGGCACTATCACCCAAAATTGTTTTTAAAACAGTCCTGCACACTAGCGGGCAATCTGTCAGGTTTGCGCAGCTACATTAGGGGTACGGCCAATCGAGGGTTACCACACACAAAAACGTTCAGAGGGTCAGCAAAATAGGCCATACATTTAGGGTTTACCGAAATCGAACGATACTTTTGAGGGTTAGCGAAACAAACGAACAATACTTCGGACGAGTTAGAGATATGACACATCAAGGGTAGAGAGGGCTCGTAAAATTCGATAATTCTGGAAAAAGTGTCACAACGAACGTTTCATAATTATCGACCCAGCCTGGAAAAGTTTGAAAGGTTGAGAAATTCCTGTAGTTAAAGTTTGAAAGTTCGAATTTGGGACCCATTCAAGTCAAAGGAGAGTGACAGTTTGAAACAAAGCTGGGTTTTTACAGCTAAAACTAACACTGGGACTAACTGAAATGGCTGTGGCACCTGAGGGAAATGGTCTGGGGAACATGGCAACTATCACCAAACATGGTTTTAAACACTTCCCTTAACACTAGGCAGGGCAATTGTCAGGTTTTTGCGCAAACACTAGCAAGCAATTGTCGTGTTTTGCTCAAGTAATAAAGGGTTATGGCCAATTAGAGGGGTTAGAAGAGACTTCGAGGGTCACCAAAAATTAGAGCCCATTAAATTCGAGGGTCACCGATAATTCAAAACATGCGTTGAGGGGTGTAGCGAAAAGAATAACTTTCGAGTTATGGTTGCCGAAGAACATTCAAGGGTTGAAGAGAGCGGCTCGTAAAATTTCGGAAATTCTTGGAAAAACGTGTCAAGAACGTTTCAATAATGATAGATAAGTCCGGAAAGTCGAAAGTCCGAGAAATCCTTACAGTAAAATTTGAAAGTTTCGAATTTGGACCATTAAGTCAATGGGAAAAGAATGAAGTTTAAAAACAGGGTTTATGATAGCTAAACTAAACATGGTAATTATGTAAAGGCCTGTGGGCACCTGGGAGAAATGGTTGGGAACATGGCACTATTACAAAAACTTGTTTAAAAACACGTTCCTAACACTACGGGCAATGGTCGGTTTTGCGCAACGGACATAGAGGGTTTGGCAATGGAGGGTTAACGAACGATACTTCTCGAGGGTTCACCGAAAATAGGCAAAATTCGAGGGTACCGAAAGCGACGTACTTGAGGGGTTAACGAAAACGACAATACTTTCGAGAGGTTAGCGAATGACACATTAAGGGTGTTTAGAGAGCGTCGTAAATTCGAAATTCTCGAAAACCGCGTCAACGAACGTCAATAATGTATGGAAAATATGCAACCTCCGAGAAATCCTCAGCTAAAAAAGGCCTTCAGTAAAGTTCTGAAAGTTGAATTTGGAACCCTAAGTCAAGTGGAGAGGATAGTTTGAAAAGCGGGTGATACAGCTAAACTACAATGGTAACTACTGTAATTGGCACGTTGGGGACTTGAAAATGGTCTGGGGAACCATGGCCACTATCCCAAATTGTTTTTTTAAAACACTTCCGACATACGGGCTATTGTCAGGTTTTGCGCAAGTTCATGAGAGGGTTTATGGCCCAATTCGAGGGTTATATGACAATACTTTCGAGGGTCAGCGAAAATAAAGCCATAAAATTCGAGGATTATCGAAATCAACGATACTGTACGAGGTTAGCAAAAACGAACAAACTTGAGAGTTAGCAACACGATACAGTTAAGATTGTGAACGGTCTTAGTAAAATTCGATAATTCTTGAAAACCGCCAACAACGAACGTGTCGATACTTATCGAAAGTCTGAAAAATCTCTTAGGAGAAGTTGTGAAGTTCGATATTTAGAGCCATTTCAATCAATGGGAGAGGCTATTGAAAGGCGGGGTTTTTTAGTAGCCAACAACAATGGCACTTAATGTATAACTGGCTGTTGGTATTCTGGGAAATGGTAACTGGGGAAATGGCACTATCACCAAAACTTGTAAAACACTTCCTGAAACATAGCGGGCAATTGTCGGGTTCTTGCGCAAGTACTTTAGAGGGTTACGGCCCAATTAGAGGGTTACCGAACGATACTTTCGAAGGTGTCTAGCGAAAAATAGCCACCAAATTGAGGGTTACCGAATCGACGATATATTTTGCTGAGTGAGCGGAAAACGAAACAACTTTTTTGAGAGTTAGACACTGACATCTTAAGGGTTTAGAGATCCTCTCGTAAATTCGATAATCGGGAAAAACCGCATCAACGACGTTCATAATTCGAAAGCTTGCAATTTATATTACCGAATACCTGCAAGAGGATATTTCTTATATTAAAGATTTTCCACGGGACATCGCCTACCCATCTATTTGGAAACGTTCACTCATGTTATGGGTTACTCAGTTTTGTAGGTGGGTTGGAGGAAACAAAACAGAATGAGAGTTAGACAAGGTTCTATTTTTGGTCTGTGCAGCTGTCTGGATCCAACATCCCCTATTATGCCTTCACCCTTTAAGACCACAGTACGCCAAAGGTGAACGGATCAGATGACACTGGTTTGCTAAGAAAGATGTCCATGTATATAAGCACATTATCAGTAAAATTCAGAGCACTGGATGTTATTTTTGCACTTAGGGAATATTTGACAAGACATAAACTGTAATAGAGGTTTGATGGCGGCCCAAAAAAAACTTACTTAGTAAATTCTGTATTTAGGGCCCAGCTGGAATTTTGCTAACAGATTATTAAGGCATTATAAAATGTACACCGTATACCTTCCCCTATTAATATTTGCCCCAACAGAGGAGTGACTAGAAAATCCCGTTGTGTAAAGTGCAAAGTGGGCTAATGATATTCCCAGTGGTTATCATGTTCATTAAAGGCGAGAACCAAAAGGTGAATGAGATCAAGTACTTGTACTGGGCAATGTATTGATGGCTGTCTGGCTGTTTTATATGGTTCCGTACTTACTTTGTGAGTACATTCTCCCAGTTATAGATGGATTGCCTATGCTACATAGAGTCCATAGAGTCCCACAGAGATTGGAGAAAAAACCTTCGATAATCCTTCAGATCCAATCAGGGTAAAATTACATATTCCTACTATTGCGGTCATAGTTCTCTGAAAGTAATAACCCTTCAGCCCCACCCGATCACCTACCAGGCACCCACAACCACATAAATCCTCTATGTGTTGCATTTACTTAAACACTCTTTACTGGGTCGTTAACACATCCGTAGCCTGGTAGACATGTGAAAGCAAATAAACTGCTACCAGTTACATCCTATTGAAGAATTCCATAGCAGGTTTCCAGTTCTAGTGAGCAAAATCTTCAATGAAGGGATATTCATTGTGATTCGAGTACTAGAATCTTGGCTCCAGCCGACTGTGGGGAATACGAAGGGTATTATTCTCTCTCGATTGACAGCATACTTTCAACCTTGTGGCTGAGAGAAGCAGAGTAGGGACACAGATGTTATGGACACAGAGATGGAAAATAATCTGAGGTTCTCTCACCCATTATGCCATGCCGCCCATGGAGGAACAAGTCATTTTCCTGGTCTGCGCTGCTTTTTGAAGGTTTGTAGCAGTTTCCAAAAATGGATGGTTGGAAGAGATTGAAATTTCTGGGTTTTAGAGTAAACATATAAATTAAAGTTCAGTAATAATCTACACATAGCGTGCCGCTTAAAATTCACTATCCTCCTAATATGGCAAGGTTATAATTCCTTTAATTAACGATAGAGTTCAGCCTGTGACAGGACCAGGGATACTGCTTTCCTTACGTTTGCAGAGAGTGTGCGGCTTGACAGGGCAGACTGGAGGTCGACAGACATCGAGTGAATGATGGTAGTGTTGTCCAGTAAAGAATAAGGATAAGGCAACTTGAACTTGAACTTTAACTTACTTAGTTAGAATCTTTGGGCACGTGGGCATGCGGCAACGCCCCTAGTAGGTATTTGCCTGTGCCAACAGTCAGGGGAGGAAGCAGGTATGTGGATGTAGCTTGCCCAACTATAATTGGTGCTAGAGGGTGGGGATGTTTGTATGCAGGGTTGGTGCCAAACTTCCAGGGTATGTACTGCCGTGATCTCATGTTGCCAACATAACTGTTGCCAGCGCACAGAGAAGCAAAAGCACATCACAAATTATCCCTCGCACACCCAGCATACAAATACCCTACCACCCACCACCATGGCCAATTTTGGTTTGCTGAAACCGGGGAGGGTGGAAGGGAGGGAGAAGGGGGGAAAATTGTGTGGTTTGTGCCATCACAGACGATGATTTAGACAGATAGATATCCATGATCATGAGAGAGATAGTAGATCGTAGATAGATAGATACGAGATAGATTAGATAGATAGATAATGATAGCTGAGATGATAGAAAATGTAGGGATATTGATGATAGATGATAGATAGATAGATAGATAGATGATAGCATAGAATAGATAGATAGATAGTAGATAGATGATAGATTAGAGATAGATAGATTAGATAGCATGATAGATGAGATAGATAGATAGAGAGATAGATAGATAGATAGATGCGAATATGATAGATAAGAGATTAGATATAGATGAGATAGATAATGAGATAGATAGGATAGATAGATAGATAGATAGATAGTAGAGATAGATAGCCTAGATTAGATGAAATGTAGATAGATGATAGAGGATAGAAATAGATAGCTAGATGATAGATAGATAGATAGATCGATGATAGATAGGATAGATAGATGATAGATAGATAGAGTAGAAGAGAAGATAGATAGATAGCAGAGTTTAGATAGGTAGGTAGCATAGATAGATGATAGAGAGCTAGATGAGAGATAGATAGATAGATTAGATAGTGATAGATTAGATATATGAGAATACGATCGATAGATAGATAGAGTAGATGATAGATAGTAGTAGATAGATAGATAGATTAGATAGAGTAGATAGTAGATAGATAGATAGCTTCAACCATCTTAACATGTAGAGCCACTCTAGGACTTGTTCAAAAAATCTTAACTTTTATTCCATAAGCAGCACAACAGATAGCGACGTTTCGGTCTTTGTCTCAGACCGTTCTCAAGCCATCGAGTTGGTTGTATATTTGATTGAATCCCAATACATTGAATATTGATTGATATCCCAATACATTGATATATTTGATTGATATCCCAATACATTGATATATTTGATTGATATCCCAAACATTGATATATTTGATTGATATCCCAATACATTGATAAATTTGATTGATATCCCAATCACCAATACATTGTTAATTTGATTGAAATCCCATACATGATATATTTGATTGAAATCCCAATACATTGATATATTTGATTGATCTACCAATACATTGATATATTTGATTGATTATCCAAATACTTGATATATTTGATTGAATCCCAATACATTGTATAATTTGATTGATATCCCAATACATTGATAAATTTGATTGATATCCCAATAAATTGATAATTAATTTGATATCCCATACATTTATATTGATTGATCCCAAAATTGTATTTGATTGATATCCCAATACATTGATAAATTTGATTGATATCCCAATAAATTGATATATTGATTGATATCCCAAACAATGATAAATTTGATTGATATCCCAATACAAGATTGATATCAATGTTTTGTTTTATTCCCCTTAGTAAGCTTGTAGTTTCCGGGCCTCGGAAGATAGACTCCTTGTAAAGTGCATTTTCCCATTGGAAATGTCCTAGAACTATGGGAAGGGAGAGACAGGCACTATAAGCCTGAATTTGATAGATTAGTATGGACAATCTACAGCAAACACATGCGTTTAAGTGGTTTAGGTCCTCGTCCTTGGTACTATAAGGGCAGGGGATTGAAGTACTGTAATTTGGAGTTATGTTTAGGGATGGCCCTTTCGAAAATACGTGAAAACTCGTAATTTCGAAAATTTTCGAAAATACGAAAAATCCGCGAATCGGAAGTTCGGAAGGTGGAAAATCCGGAAAAATCCGACGTTCGCGAACGGGATAAATCCGCGGCGGATCCGGGTTCGAACCCGCGAACCGGCCATCCCTAATCCCAATACATTGATATATTTGATTGATATCCCAATACATTGATATATTTGATTGCTATGCCAATACATTGATACATTTGATTGATATCCCAATACATTGATATATTTGATTGATATCCCAATACATTGATATATTTGATTGATATCCTAATACATTGATATATTTGATTTATATCCCAATACATTGATACATTTGATTGATATCCCAATACATTGATATATTTGATTGATATCCCAATACATTGATATATTTGATTGATTTCCCAATGCATTGATATATTTGATTGAAATCCCAATACATGGATATATTTGATTGATATCCCAATACATTGATAAATTTGATTGATTTCCCAATACATTGATATATTTGATTGATATAATACATTGATATATTTGATTGATATCCCAATACATTGATACATTTGATTGATATCCCAATACATTGATATATTTGATTGATATCCCAATACATTGATATATTTGATTGATATCCCAATACATTGATAAATTTGATTGATATCCCAATACATTGATATATTTGATTGCTATCCCAATCATTGATATATTTGATTGATATCCCAATACATTGATAATTGATTGATTTCCCAATAATATGATATATTTGATGCTATCAATACATTGAAATTTGATTGATATCCAATACATTGATATATTGATGGTTATCCCAATACATTTATTGAATAGTCAATTGAAAATTTGATAGATATCCCAAACATTGAATAATATTGATTGTATCCAATACATGTATATTGATTGACTTACCCAATACATTGATAGATTTGATTTGATATCCCAATACATTGACAACATTGATTGATTATCCCATAATCTTATTGATGATATTCAATCATTGATACATTTTGCATCCATACTGATATATTTGATTGATACCCAATAATTGAATATATTGATTGATATCCAATTCACATTGATACATTTATTGAGGTATCCCAAATAACTATAAGATTGATTATAAACATATTTTTGATTGCTATATCCCAATACATGAGTAACATTTGATTGATTATCCCAATACATTGAATGATTGGATTGATATCCCAATACATGTATTGATTGATAAGACGTTTTTTGATTGCAAACATTGACTTTATATCCCAATACATTGATATATTTGATTGATATCCCAATACATGATAACTTTGATTGATTCCCAAATACATTGATATATTGATTGATTTCCCAATGCATTGATTATATTTGATTGATATCCATCATTGATACATTGATTATATCCAAATACATTGATAAATTTGATTGATTCCTAATAACATTGATATATTTGAATTGCTACTCCAATACTTGATATATTTGTGATGATCCCAATACATTGATATATTGATTGTATCCCAATACAATTGATATATTTGATTGATATCCAAATGCAATGATATATTGTATTGAAAATCCCAATACAATGATATATTTGATTGATACCCAATGCCCATGATAAATTTGATTGATATCCCAAATATTGATACATTTGGATTGATATCCCAATACATTGATATATTTGATTGATATCCCAATAACATTGATATTTGATATTGAATCCCAATACATTGATATATTTGATGGATATCCCTAATACATTGCTAAATTTGATTGATATCCCAATCCAATTTGGTAATATTTGATTGGAGATCCCAATACATGATATATTTATTGAGTCCCAATACATGATATATTTGATGATAATCCCAAACATTGATATATTGATTGATATCCCAATATATTATATTTGATTGAAATCCCCAATACATGATAAATTGTGATTGATATCCCTAATTGAACAGTGATAAATATTTGATTTGATATTCCCAATACATTGATAATATATTGTTTGATTGAAATCCCAATACATTGATAAATTTGATTGATATCCCAATACATTGATATATTTGATTGATACCCCAATACAATGATGTATTTCAATGTTGTGTTTTATCCCCCTTAGTAAAGCTTGTAGTTTTCCTGGGCTCTATCCTCATATAGTTTAAAATGTATTTATATGATTGGTTAATTTCCACTAAAAATTTTTCTCTGTAAATATATTTTTACATGTCAGTTTATAGGGCAATGAGAAGTTTCTTCAAACCGACACTGAGCACCTGATCATTTAATGGTGGTCCTGGAAAAATAATCTTACTAACATTAGTATCATGTGCTTTATTTTTCCTATAATTAGAGTATCACACATTTTGTCACTGACCATTATTGTCTTCAACATGCCCAACTCTTCCACACTGCAGGACACAACCTTTATGGCACTAGCCCACATTCTGTACAGCCGAGATAGGCAAGGGAGCAGTGAACTGGGGGTCTTAGCCAGCAAGTACACAAAAGTTGTTCATTTTTTTTTCATTTTCATTAAGAACATGTGATCCCAAACAATGTGTCTGATTCCAACACAATGTAAAAGAATAATTCAAGTAGTTACTCCTTTCAAACAAATTGTGAAGTAAAAAAAAGACAATATTCTAAATGACTTGGTTATAAATATGAAGTTGTTTATGACCTGATCAGGATATTCTGTACCAGTGGACAAACACAGCAGTACAGTCCTGCTAGTGGGACATTGGGATACATTTTGTCCCAGAAAAGACTTAGGTACATGGAAGATAATCAGAAGGCAGTGAGGGAACAAGGGCCGGTAAATACATTTGGGAAGCTTTCAGATATAGAAACCTCGCAAGGTCGAGTTTGTGGCCAATTCTGCACCATAATAAAAAAAATTTGGGGGAGGACATACCCTTAAATATAACAAACATTGGTCTGAACTCCTTATGTTGTACTTGGGATAAGAACTGGATAAGGGATAGTTAGTGGATATAATGGAACATTTTCTGGTTGTCAGTGGAGTTCTCAGGGGTCCTTCCCGGTTCCCGGAACACGTTAACTTGTTTATACAGACCTAGTGTGGGCATTGAGAGCACGATATCTTTGTGTTGCCGATGATGCTAAAATTGGCTAGTGCAGGAAGTCTCACCTTACAAACTGATTCAAAATAAACTTGGGTGATGGGCTACAACGTGGCAAATCAAGTTAATATTGGGAAAGCAAAGTTATTCACCTGGCTAAAAAACAACATAAATGGTGGTTGATACCCTAAATGGGCTAAAGTTGGGCTCTGGGGCAGTGCCGTGTAGTATCTGCTCAATAAAATGAAATTTTCCTATATAAGAAGGAGCATAGTGTCCAGGAACAGGGAATAATTCTGAGTCTAAATAGCCCTTGTAAGGCCTCATCTGACATTTAGTCAAAAACAAGGTCAAAAGGACAGGCGCAGGGGGAAAGAGCCAATTAAATAGAGCTTAGGGATCATGGGAAGTAAATAGGTGTTTCGGCTTCTTTGTATCATAAACTTCTTATGTATAGTTTTGCTTAGCATTCCATTTCCCAATGCTGCCTCAGGGATTACTGACATGCTTGCCCTTACAGAGAGTCGGATACTGTGGCAGGGGGCGGGGGCCTGAGCTTGAGCAAAACAAGTAATGGAGATGAAGTCATGCAGCAACACAAACACATCAGAGTAAGTGCTACTTACATGTATTCATTATAGAATGGAATGAGGCAAAGTAATTTTTTCAGTATAGAATTCCTTTTAATTAAAATTATTAATGCCTTCTTATAAGGATATTGCATGCAAATGTATGTTGTATTCTGCCTCAGTCCTAAGTCAGGGCTATTGGCATGTGCTTTACCCAGTGGGTAGAAGAAAAAGGCTTAAGATGACATGGAGGTAGTAATTGCTTTAATACATGACCCATATTGAGAAATTTGCTGGCCTAGAACTTTGTACATGGATAGAGAAATTGATTGTTGGAGTGCAGACAGAAGAAAGTAGTGGAAAATGTGGAGCTACATCTCTGTGGGCTAAGTTCTAAGTGGAGTGCCTCAGGGTTCTATACCGGGGTCATTCTTTTTAGTCTGTTATAAAATTACTAGAAGGGCCATTGAGAGCAAGGTCTCTGTGTTTGCTGATGACACTAAACATACAGAGCAGTTTGTAATTGTGGAAGCAGACCTAGATAGATTCATAATGGGCAGCAGAATGGCAGATGGGATTCAGTGTTGATAAATGTAAGGTGATGCATTTGGGGTTTAACAATCTTGTGCCACCTACACCATAAATAACTCTTGTGAATAGCTAATGGAAAAGATTGGGGGTTTCTGGTAAATAACAGACTTAGCTGTAGCAAACAATGACAGGCACCTACGGCTAAAGCTAGCAAGATTTGTCTTGTATAAAGAGGGGAAAAGATTCAAGGGAGAAACATATTTCTTTACAAGCACTGGTAAGCCTCATTTGGAATAGCGGCGCAGTTTTGGAATCCCATATACAAAAGGGACATTTGGAAATGGAAGGCAGTTCAGAGAGGCAAACTAAATTAATAAGGGGAATGGAGGGGCTTGACTATGCAGAATTAAACAAGTTAGGGATGTTTACATTGGAAAAGCGATGTTTGTGTGGCGGCCTATGACACTTATATAAATAATATTAATGGGTCATACAATAAATAAAATCGGTCATTTCAGGGACACGTGGCTATACTAAGAAGTTTCATCTTCAGGTTAGGAAATTCTTTATGGTGAAACTGTGGAACTATATAACTAAAAAGAGTAGGGATCTGCACACCTTTTAAAGGAAAGGGTTTTGTAGTTTGTAGAATCCCATAGAAAATTGCATTATGAATACAAAAAGAACATATTTCATTCAATCTTACAAGTTTGTATTTGCCAAATCTCTCCTTTCTGCATGAAAGCAATGAACTGGCCAATTGGAAGCAAGCCTGCGTTGCCATCCCATTGATCAAATACCAGACTGTGGTGGGGGCAGGATCAGAGCTGGATTTGTGAAGCCAACTTTGCAGGGTTCATTCTGCTCAATGAGGTAAGACCCAGGGTGGAGGATTTAGCAAAACTCTTACTGAGGATTCTTCTACTTTAATGCTTGAATCATTCTTGGATTTGCCCCAATGGTGGAGGCACTGGGTATCTGTGGAGAGAGGGTCTTGTCCCATAAATAAGCAGAACGGTTCAATAAAACCCATAAGGAAACAAACAACTCATCATCCTCCAGTTAAATTAGGTAACTGAGTTGACTAGAGATACACATTGGTGAGAAGGGAAAAAACTGATAGAGAAAATGGACGTTGAAAGGCATAGAGTATCAAACTGTGGGTATCACTAAATGGGAATGAAAGTATTACTTAGTGACACCATTGGATTCATATGATGTTAGAACAAATTTGTAATAGAATAGTCATTAACTTCTCTTTTATTTGTTTGGCTTTAAATCATCCAGGGACTGACTAGAAATGTCTTTGGCATCTACTATCACATTGACTCTGCTCATTCTGACTCTCGCTACTCTGAAAATAAGTAAGTTAAAGTTTAGTTTACAGAAAGGTTTAGATTGGGTGGCACCATTGTCTATTCATCAATGCACCAATTCATCTATTCATCTAACCAGTGCTCTCCACCAAAAATTCATCTAACCAGTGCTCTCCACCAAAAAGAATATGTAATAGTGATATTGGGTTTGTGTGTTTGAGGGATCAGAGGGAAGAACTTGTACATTTCCACTGGGTTTGTGTGTTTGAGGGATCAGAGGGAAGAACTTGTACATTTGTACATCAACGAACGTTCAATAATTATGGAAAGTTCGAAAGTCCGAGAAATCCTTCAGTAAAAGTTTGAAAGTTCGAATTTGGACCCAATCAAGTCAATGAGTGATAGTTTGAAAAGGCTGGGTTTATTACAGCTAAACTAACAATGGTAACTTACTGTAAATGGTCGTGGCACCTGGGAAATGGTCTGGGGAACATGGCACTATCACCAAAACTTGTTAAAACACTTCCTGAACACTAGCGGGCAATTGTCAGGTTTTTTTCGCAAGCTACATTAGAGGGTTACGGCCAATTCGAGGGTTACCGAAAGATACTTTCGAGGGTCAGCAAAAATAGAGCCATAAATTCGAGGGTTACCAAAATCGAACAATACTTTTGTGGGTTAGCGAAAAAGAATAATACTTTCGAGAGTTAGCGAATGACACATTCAAGGGTTAGAGATCGGCTCGTAAATTCGATAATTATTGAAAAACGTGTCAACGAACGTTTAATAATAATGGAAAGTCCAGAAAGTTCGAAAGTCCGAGAAATCCTTCAGTAAAAGTTTGAAAGTACAAATTTGGACCCATTAAAGTCAATGGGAGAATGATAGTTTGAAAAGGCTAGGTTTATTATAGCTAAACTAACAATGGTAATTTACTGTAAATGGCTGTGGCACCTGGGAAATGGTCTGGGGAACATGGCACTATCACCAAAACTTGTTAAAACACTTCCTAAACACTAGCAGGCAATTGTCGGGTTTTGTGCAACACTAGCAAGCAATTGTCGGGTTTTGCACAAGCTACATTAGAGGGTTACGGCCAATTAGAGGGTTACCGAACGATACTTTCGAGGGTCAGCGAAAATAGAGTGATAAATTCGAGGGTTACCAAAATCGAATGATACTTTTGACGGTTAACGAAAATGAACAATACTTTCAAGAGTTAGCGAATGACACATTTAAGGGTTAGAGATCGGCTAGTAAATTCGATAATTCTCGAAAACCACGCCAACGAGCGTTCAAAAATTATGGAAAGTTCGAAAGTCCGAGAAATCCTTTAGTAAAAGTTTGAAAGTTCGAATTTGGACCCATTCAAGTCAATGGGAGAGTGATAGTTTGAAAAGGCTAGGTTTATTACAGTTAAACTAACAATGGTAACTTACTGTAAATGGCTGTGGAACCTGGAAAATGGTCTGGGGAACATGGCACTATCACCAAAACTTGTTAAAACGCTTCCTAAACACCAGCGGGCAATTGTCGGGTTTTGCGTAAGCTACATTAAAGGGTTACAGCCAATTCGATGGTTACCAAATGATACTTTCGAGGGTCAGTGAAAATAGAGCCATAAATTCGAGGGTTACCGAAATCGAACGATACTTTTGAAGGTTAACGAAAACGAACAATATTTTCGAGAGTTAGCGAATGACACATTTAAGGGTTAGAGATCTGCTCGTATATTCGATAATTCTCGAAAACCGCGTCAACGAACGTTCAATAATTATGGAAAGTTCGAACGTCCGAGAAATCCTTCAGTAAAACTTTGAAAGTTCGAATTTGGACCCATTCCAGTCAATGGGAGAGTGATAGTTTGAAAAGGCTGGGTTTATTACAGCTAAACTAACAATGGTAACTTACTGTAAATGGCTGTGGTACCTGGAAAATGGTCTGGGGAACATGGCACTATCACCAAAACTTGTTAAAACACTTCCTGAACACTAGCGGGCAATTGTCAGGTTTTGTGCAAGCTACATTAGAGGGTTACGGCCAATTCGAGGGTTACCAAACAAAACTTTCGAGGGTCAGCGAAAATAGAGCCATAAATTTGAGGGTTACCGAAATCGAACGATACTTTTGAGGGTTAGCGAAAACGAACAATACTTTCGAGAGTTAGCGAATGACACATTCAAGGGTTAGAGATGGGCTCGTAAATTCGATAATTCTGGAAAAACGTGTCAACGAACGTTCGATAATTATCGACAGCCTGGAAAGTTTGAAAGTTTGAGAAATCCTTTAGTAAAAGTTTGAAAGTTCGAATTTGGACCCATTCAAGTCAATAGGAGAGTGACAGTTTGAAAAAGCTGGGTTTATTACAGCTAAACTAACAATGGTGACTTACTGTAAATGGCTGTGGCACCTGGGAAATGGTCTGGGGAACATGGCACTATCACCAAAACTTGTTAAAACACTTCCTTAACACTAGCGGGCAATTGTCAGGTTTTGCGCAACACTAGCAAGCAATTGTCGTGTTTTGCGCAAGCTACATTAAAGGGTTATGGCCAATTAGAGGGTTACCGAAAGATACTTTCGAGGGTCACCAAAAATAGAGCCATAAATTCGAGGGTCACCGAAATCAAACAATGCTTTTGAGGGTTAGCGAAAAAGAATAATACTTTCGATAGTTAGCGAATGACACATTCAAGGGTTAGAGATCGGCTCGTAAATTCGATAATTCTTGAAAAACGTGTCAACGAACGTTCAATAATTATAGAAAGTCCGGAAAGTTCGAAAGTCCGAGAAATCCTTCAGTAAAAGTTTGAAAGTTCGAATTTGGACCCATTAAAGTCAATGGGAGAATGATAGTTTAAAAAGGCAGGGTTTATTATAGCTAAACTAACAATGGTAATTTACTGTAAATGGCTGTGGCACCTGGGAAATGGTCTGGGGAACATGGCACTATTACAAAAACTTGTTAAAACACTTCCTAAACACTAGCGGGCAATTGTCGGGTTTTGCGCAAGCTACATTAGAGGGTTTTGGCCAATTAGAGGGTTACCGAACGATACTTTCGAGGGTCACCGAAAATAGAGCCATAAATTCGAGGGTTACCGAAATCGAACGATACTTTTGAGGGTTAACGAAAACGAACAATACTTTCGAGAGTTAGCGAATGACACATTTAAGGGTTAGAGATCGGCTCGTAAATTCGATAATTCTCGAAAACCGCGTCAACGAACGTTCAATAATTATGGAAAATTCAAACATCCGAGAAATCCTTCAGTAAAAAAATCCTTCAGTAAAAGTTTGAAAGTTCGAATTTGGACCCATTCAAGTCAATGGGAGAGTGATAGTTTGAAAAGCTGGGTTTATTACAGCTAAACTAACAATGGTAACTTACTGTAAATGGCCGTGGAACCTGGAAAATGGTCTGGGGAACATGGCACTATTACCAAAACTTGTTAAAACACTTCCTGAACACTAGCGGGCTATTGTCAGGTTTTGCGCAAGTTACATTAGAGGTTTAAGGCGCCAATACGGGTTCCAAACAAAACTTCGAGGGTCAGCAAAAATAGAGCCATAAATTGAGGGTTACCGAAATCGAACGATACTTTTGAGGGTAGCGAAAACGAACAATACTTTCGAGAGTTAGCGAATGACACATTCAAGGGTTAGATGCGGCTCGTAAATTCGATAATTCTGAAAAACCGGTCAACGAACGTTCTAATAATTATCGAGTCCGGAAAGTTGAAGTGAGAAATCCTTAGTAAAGTTTGAAAGTTCGAATTTGGACCATTCAAGTCAATGGAGAGTGAGTTTTGAAAAGCTGGGTTTATTACAGCTAAACTAACAATGGTACTTACTGTAAATGGCTGTGGCACCTGGGAAATGGTCTGGGGAACATGGCACTATCACCAAAACTTGTTAAAACTCTTCCTAACACTAGCGGGCAATTGTCGGTTTTGCGCAACATAGCATCATGCGGTTTGCGCAAGCTACATTAAGGGTTAGGCCAATTAGAGGGTTACCAAGATACTTTCGAGGGTCAGCAAAAATAGAGCCATAAATTCGAGGGTTACCGAAATCGAACAATCTTTTGAGGGTTAGCGAAAAAAATAATACTTTCGAAGTTAGCGAATGACTAAGTTGAGCTCGTAAATTCGTAATTCTGAAAACGGTCAACACATTCAATAATTATGAAAGTCGGAAAGTTCGAAAGTCCGAGAAATCCTTCAGTAAAAGTTTGAAAGTTCGAATTTGACATTAAAGTCAATGGGAGATGATAGTTTGAAAAGCTGGGTTATTAGCTAAACTAACAATGGTAATTTACTGTAAATGGCTGTGGCACCTGGGAAATGGTCTGGGGAACATGGCACATACAAAAACTTTTAAAACACTTCCTAAACACTAGCGGGCAATTGTCGGGTTTGCGCAAGCTACATTAGAGGGTTGGCCAATTAGAGGGTTACCGAACGATACTTTCGAGGGTCACCGAAAATGAGCCATAAATTCGAGGGTTACCGAAATCGAACGATACTTTGAGGGTTACGAAAACGAACAATACTTTCGAGAGTTAGCGAATACACATTAAGGGTTAGAGATCGGCTCGTAAATTCGATATTCTCGAAAACCGCTCAACGAACGTTCAATAATTATGGAAATTCAAATCCGAGAAATCTCAAATCTATGTAAAAGTTTGAAAGTTCGAATTTGGACCCATTCAAGTCAATGGGAGAGTGATAGTTTGAAAAGGCTGGGTTTATTACAGCTAAACTAACAATGGTAACTTACTGTAAATGGCTGTGCACCTGGGAAATGGTCTGGGAACATGGCACTATCACCAAAACTTGTTAAACACACTTCCTAACACTAGCGGGCATTGTCGGTTTTGCCAAGTTACATTAGAGGGTTATGGCCCATTGAGAGGTTACTGACCAAAAAAAAAAAAAAAAAAAAAAAAAAAAAAAAAAAAAAAAAAGATACTTTCGAGGGTCAGCGAAAATAAAGCCATAAATTCGAGGATTACTGAAATCAAACGATACTGTCGAGGGTTAGCAAAAACGAACAATACTTTTGAGAGTTAGCAAACGATACATTTAATGATTTGTGAACGGCTAGTAAATTCGATAATTCTTGAAAACCGCAACAACGAACGTTCGATAATTATCGAAAGTCTGAAAAATCCTTTAGGAGAAGTTTGAAAGTTCGAATTTAGAGCCATTCAAGTCAATGGGAGAGTGATATTTGAAAAGGCTGGGTTTATTACAGCTAAACTAACAATGGTAACTTACTGTAAATGGCTGTGGTACCTGGGAAATGGTCTGGGGAACATGGCACTATCACCAAAACTTGTTAAAACACTTCCTGAACACTAGCGGGCAATTGTCGGGTTTTGCGCAAGCTACTTTAGAGGGTTACGGCCAATTAGAGGGTTACCGAACGATACTTTCGAGGGTCAGCGAAAATAGCCATAAATTCGAGGGTTACCGAAATCGAACGATACTTTTGATGGTTAGCGAAAACGAACAATACTTTTGAGAGTTAGACAATGACACTTTCAAGGGTTAGAGATCCTCTCGTAAATTCGATAATTCTGGAAAACCTCATCAACGAACGTTCAATAATTATCGAAAGCCTGCATTTATATTACCGAAATACCTGCAAGGTATATTTCTTATTATAAAGATTTTCCACTGGGACATCGCTACCATCTTTGGAACGTTCACTGTATGGGTTACTCAGTTTTGTAGAGTTGGTCTGGAAACAAAACAGAATGAGAGTTAGGACAAGGTTCTATTTTTGTCTGTGCAGCTTTCTGGATCCAACATCCCCTATTACTGCCTCATCCCTTTAATACCACAGTAAGCAAAGGTGAAGGATCAGACTGCACTGGTTTCTAAGAAGTGATGTTCCATGTATATAAGCACATTATCAGTAAACTTCAGAGCAACTGGATTTTATTTTTGCACTATAGGAATATTTGACAAGACAAACTCGTAATAGAGGTTTATTGGCGGACCAAAAAACTTTAATTATAACATTCTGTATTTAGGGCCCATGCTGAATTTTGCTAAACAGATTTATTAAGCATTATAAAATGTACACAGTATACCTCCCCTATTAATTATTTGCCCACAAGGCAGTGACTAGAAAATCCCGTTGGTAAAGCAAAGTGGCTAATGTATCATCCCAATGAGTTATCATGTTCATATAAATGCAGAACCAAAGGTTGAATGAATCATAGTACTTGTACTGGGCACTGTACTTATGGCTGTCTGGCCTGTTTTCATATGTTCCGTACATGTACTTTGTGAGTACATCTCCCATTATGAGATAGGATTGCCTTTCTACATAGAGTCATAGAGTTCCACAGAGCATTGGAAAAACCTTGATATCATCCTTCATATCAATAGGGTAAAATTACATCTCCTACTATTTTCAGTCATAGTTCCTCTGAAAGTAATAACCCTTCAGCCCACCCCGATCTCTACCAGGCACCCACAACCACAATAAATCCTCATATGTGTTGATTTACTAACACTCTTTACTGGTCTGTTAACACATCAGTAGGCCTGGTAGACATGAAAAAGCAATAACTGCTCACCAGTTACATTCCTATTGAAGATTCCATAGCAGTTTCCAGTTCTGTGAGCAAATCTTCAATGAAGGGATATTCATTGTGATCATGTACTAGAATCTTGGCTCCAGCCGATGTGGATAAGAAGGGGTTGTATTCATTCTCATCGATGTACAGCACTACTTTCAACCCTGTGTGAGAGAAGCAGAGCAGGGACACCAGAATGTATAATGGACACAGAGATGGAAAATAATCTGAGGTCTCTCACCATATTCCATGCCGCCCATGGAGGAGACAAGTCATTTTTCGCTGTCTGCGCTGTTGAAGGTGTAGCAGTTTCCATACAATGGATGGTGGAAGAGAGTGAAATTTCTGTGGTTAAAACATATTAAAGTTCATTATAATATAAACATAGCGTGCAAATTTCACATTCCTCCTATATATGTGCAAGGTTATAATCCTTTAATTAACGATTAGAGTTCAGCCTGTGCAGGACCAGGACTACCTGCTTTCCTTACGCTTTACCCATAATGTCTGTGTGACAGTTACATAGTAACATAGTATTGGAGGTTGTATAAAGACATACGTCCATCTAGTCCAACCTTTATACCCTACCACTTATCTGTCTGTCTATTCATCCGCCTGTCTGTCTGTCTATTCATCCGCCTGTCTGTCTATTCATCCGCCTGTCTGTCTGTCTATTCATCCGCCTGTCTGTCTATTCATCCTGTATGTCAGTCTATTTATGAGCATATACCCTACCCATAATGTCTGTATAACAGTTACATAGTAACATAGTATTGGAGGTTGTATAAAGACATACATCCATCTAGTCCAACCGTTATACAGACATTATGGGTAGGGTATAAAGGGAATTTATACCCACCCTCCCAAAGATATGAGGCACCACCCCTGCAGGGTATTGTACTGTATTGTACTGCCCAGGCTGCAGGGAAGGGACAAGCCATCTCAATGAGTAGGCAAAATATTAAAATACCATATAACCCTTAAAGGGACAGTTCAGTGGAAATTATCGATATTTGTTAAATAGTTAGTTTGTGTAATGCCTTCTTAGTTGTTCTACATATTCTCTTCAATTTTGAAAAATCAGTTGATTTCATACCCTTTGCTGTTCCCTGCTGTTGACATTAGTGAGCTGACATTTCAGGTTCAAACGGTTCTTCTTCCCAGGATGCACCACTACCTTGGAATGTTCCTAACAGTTATTTCTGCTGATTGGCTGTTGGATGGGTTAAAGATGCTCAGATCTCTACTGAGCAACTAAATCAACCCAGGCGCTGGGTCAAGGGCAAGACCATAACGGTCTCTACTAGGGGTCCTACAAACAGGATGTCAGTATTTCAGTTGCATTTATTTATACACAGACAAAATGCTGAATTGGCAGATGAACGTAATTTGGGATGAAAAACGACTCTTTTTTTTCTGAAAAGTACATGTATTTGCACTGAACTTCCCCTTTAAATATCCTGTCCAGTCTTACTCCATGAATTTAATTACACCAGTACCAGCTACCAGTACATAAGAGCATTACTACACCCCTGTCCTCCAAAATAGCCTACAATATTAGCAGGGATCTGCCAAGGCATGAAAGCGTAAATTCATTTTGTATGTTAGCAAAGTTTTCAGGTCATACTGTATGTAAAAACACAGACCTGGTAAGGACTGTTAATTTGGAATAAACATAAAAAAGAACCTCCATACAGCATATTGCTTGTTAGACCTTATTAAAAATTAACTGTAAATCACACTGATCCCTTTTAAAAATATTAAATTATTTGGCTAGAACAGAGTCTCCCCAAAGCATAAAATCTCAGCAACACAATCCATAATATGCTCAGAACGCGTTGGTGTGACTGTTTTTGTGAGCGCCCTTAATAAAACTCATGAGGTAAATTCTGTCTTCTGTGTGCGCCGTTATTCTGCATTTTTTGCTATATAATTGCACAGAATATAATTTAAATAACCCTGGAATCCGTGTCCCATGGAAGATTATATTGTAGTTATATATACTATTACTGATAGTCTTGTTGGCTATATATGTACCTCCTATGCTGCTGAACTGATGGAGACTTAATTCGCCTTTCCTGCGGTGAAGCTTTTTACAAAATCATTTGACTTTATCAATATGGATTTCCTTCACCTGTCTTGCCTAAACTTGCTTCACCCACATCACCGTAGGTTTCTTAGGATAGAAATTCCTCCATCAATATCGATTGTATTCTGTTAGATCAACTGGACTTAAAGTCTCCAGGAAATTAAGAAGAATTTTCAAACAACGCCGTACCCCTGTCTGCTTTAAACCAAACAACACACAAATGCAGCAATTGGTACATCCAAAAGACAAGTATCCTCATTGAACAAGGTAAAATGTTGAGTAATTGTACAGAAAAAGTACAGCTACTGATTTCCTGTTAGCATGTTTATCTAAACAACTTTCATATGTTAGATTGGCAGTTAGGGACAAGTAGATAATATACTAAACAGTATAGCTAATCATTTTCTTAAATACCATGGGGGGTTTGCAAAAGGATTGAAACTGGCATTGACAGAATAAAAGAAAATGCAAGGGCAGGTACAGTAACACTGATCTGTATAACAGTTACATAGTAACATAGTATTGAAGGTTATATAAAGACATACGTCCATCTAGTCCAACCTTTATACCCTACCCATAATGTCTGTCTAACAGTTACATAGTAACATAGTATTGGAGGTTGTATAAAGACATACGTCCATCTAGTCCAACCTTTATACCCTACCCATAATATCTGTATAACAATTACATAGTAACATAGTATTGGAGGTTGTAATAACAGACATACATCCATCTATTCCAACCTTTATCCCTACCCATAATGTCCATTCTATCAGTTACATAGTAACATAGTTTGAAGGTTGTAAAAGACGATGTCCATCTAGTCCAACCTTTTATACCCTACTCCTACGTCCCGGTATAACAGTTACATAGTATTGGAGGTTGTATAAAGAGCATCCATTCCATCTAGTCCACCTTTATACATACCCATATGTCTGTATACTTTACATATATGTATTGGAGGTTTTGTAAAAGAAATTCATCCATCTAGTCCAACCTTTAACCCTACCCTAATATCTTATCACATTACTGTACTAGTATTGGAGTTGTATAGAAGACATAACGTCCATCCAGTCCAAGCTTTATACCCCTACCCATAATGTCCTGCTCACCTTACATAGTAAACATAGTATGAGTTTTGTATAAAGACATCCAGCCCTCTAGGACATTTTGTGTTGGTGGGGGGGCCCTGCCCTTTAAACAGGTGGTTGTGGGTTATTAATTATAATAATAAAGGGACCTAGTCGATATACATTCTTACGGTCATCAGAATTTCCCACTTTTTGTTGCCTTTCTGTGCGAGAAATTTTTTATGGTTTTGCCCTCAATTGGTTTAGACAAAATTTGAAACCCTGTAAATAGGGAATATTATAACTGATTGTATTTTGGGAAAAGTTTAACTTTCACACTAAAAAATCTTAACTGTTCTTAAAGCTATATATAACGATACAGACCATAAGTAGCATAATATACCCCACCCCCCTTTTCCTGTCCAGGAGATCCTCAAAACTAATATCCATATAAATAATGGATGATAATTATCGAACATTGACAAATAGAAATATAACTAAAAATATTTTCTCTGTAGTGGAAAGAACTAACAGGGTAATTCAATAAAAAATATTAATTTTGCCCAACCAATCAGATTTAGCTTTTCAAATGTTAATAACATCTGATGGTTGGGGCCAAATTTAGCACACCTTTTAATGAATGAAGAACGCTTTATTGGGAATCTCCCCCTGTAAATAACATCCTTGGTTGTTATATGTGGGGGTAAGTTATTGGAACATTGAATGTTCACAAAAATCGGAAGGTTATTTTCGATATATTTTCCCCTTCTTTCCCAAATTATAAAACACAACAAAATCAAGTTGAATTTCAGAGAAAACTGTTTGCAGAAAGTTTGGAATCCACAACAAATATGAATCCTGGAACCTCTCCAGAATAAAAGCGATATGGCCATATGCTACTAAGTAGAGACACTGAGTACGTCACCCAACTAACAAAAAGGGACAAATGCCTAAGTGCACACTTACTTGAACTGCTTCCAACTATATCGAACTAAAACACCACTACGTAAATCTCAGAATACCCCCCAACACTAATTAAGTTTGGGAATCTGTACACCATTATACTGCGTATCTTGTCGTTCTGTGTCAGAATTTGTACTTACAAATTAAAAGATTTTTCCTGAAAAAAAAATTTAAGTAAACAAGATGATTCAATACTTATAGAAAACTTGCCAAATACCCAACAAGTGTGTTAAAGACAAGTAATGGGGGTCTGTTGAGATTCTATTCACAAATACTATAGTAAACGGTGTTCCAATACAGTCCAACAAGGGGAATAACACAGAGAGTAAACACAGGGCCCCAGGAAGCAGAATAAGAATTATTCTTATTATTTGTCTTAGTGAAAAATCAGCTCTTACTCCCAGAACCACTTGTAGAAGATACGCACGAGCGGAGGGTTCCCATCATAATACGTTTTGCTGTGATTCCCTAGTTACGCCACTGAGTCCAACACTACGTAGGGTGGGTTTAACAAAAATCACCCCAACAAGCGACACTTACGCATTTGGTCATTTTTTCTTCCTAATGATCAAAATGGACCACATGTGGAAAATAAATCAATCTTATTACTCATAACTATTAATCTAGTACATCAAGTAGTGTTAAATACAATCCTTTACATAAATCATTTACAATTATTACAATTATGCTTGTCTTGATAGTGTTCTTATCTATCTGTACCACATATAATACTCGGCCGGATAAGGTTCTCCTGGTATGTTGCAAGTTCCTTGGGTCCATATTTAGTAAAAAGGCGGTATTGGCAATCTTTATACAATTGTACAACGCAATTGTTATTTACGTAGAGTTATATGAAATCAAATTGAATACATGAATATTTACTACCGTGTGATATTCTGCCCCCAAACAGTCTATCGGTTTATGGAACTTCGGGTCATAACGTAACGATTCTGCCACAATATGCGGCCTTGTACTTCTATAGTCAATACCTTGTAATAAAATATCTACCACCTTTTTAATATATCTCCTTCTAAATACATCTAGCACCTGATGCATGTAGCGTAACATCTACCCCCGACTTTGCAGGGGTATCTCCCACCACCTCTAAATCTTTTTATATAATGAGTGGCGCCCCTGCCCACCGCCTAATTAGCTAAAATTGTTAAAATTGCTAAAAAAAACAAAGAACCAACCTAACAGACTGGGTACAGGGGCCTGATCTCCGGTAAGCGGCTACTGGTAATGCATAATCACTCCCTTGCTAAGTGGCTGCGAATAAGAGTTTCGGAAACTATTATTTTTTTTTTACAATTTAAGCAATCTAACAACAAGCGGTTGTGGTGGGAAGGGATCCTCATTATATAAGACCTTTTTACGCTAGGTAAAGGGCACCATGTAGGTCATCAGGAGGTGGTGGGGAGATGGGGTGAAAAGCGGCTCCCCCCTGTTGCATGCCCTGTCCTAGAAGATGGACAGAAGGAGGCTGGAGACCTTTCACATAGGAAGACACACTATTTTCATGTTCCGACTTTGTGAGAAGCACCACAGGAAAAACCATAAGGAGCATAGATGTACGTTGTAAGGAACTTCACAGTGGGGCCCAGTAATGTGTTAAATTTTATGTTTTTGGGGGTGGACAAGCCCCTTTAAACAGTCATTACAGTTGAAAATTTTTTTTTATTTTTGGATGCAAAAATCTTTATGAACAATGTTTTCTGCCTGTGCAATCAACATGTACAACCAACAGTGACAGAAACTGGTAAATGTGACATCTTTTCCATCCTTCTATCTCCTACAACCATCTTCCTAGCTTGTATTAATCTCCCTAAACTCTCTACAAGTTAAGTTTCTCTGGTTCCTGGAGTTCCCTTACTTTTTCATTACCCATCACTCCCAAAAAGGAATTTTTGTTATTTACTGTAAAGCTTTTTCTTCTTTTCATCAATCACCCTTGGGGACCCCCACAGCAGTTACTGTCTATCTCACACCTCCAGGAGTGGGCGTCTTGAATATTAAAACCATCTTACGGGCTCAGTGTGCTCCTCCCCCTACCTTATACTGTGCAACAAAAGCACCTGCTTCACTCAACAAGTTTTGCAAGTGTCCCCCTAAAGGAGTTGGTACTACTCTCCTCCTTCTATCCTCAGAAAATCAAGGGGAAGCTGGAGGAAACCCCCTACCAGCACGTTAAACAAATCTGACCGCGTTACAATAGACCTGGCGTAGCCTCACCCTCTCTGCTTTACATAATCATACCATCATGACAGCTTGAACGGAACCGCCCCTTCCAGACATTTTTCAACACTTATCACACATACCCTGGCAAAGCTCCCCCCACTTCTAAGTGTGTTTCATACCTAAAGCTGAGCCGTCGCAACACAGGAAAAGAAAATGTCATCCTATCATGGCTGGACCAGCTCATCAGTACTTCATCTTGGCGCCTCAACAGCAGACTGCGCTCCCTTCTGTTGACGTCCAGACGGCACACCCCTCCGGTTTCGACCTCATCCGAGGAAGTTCTCTCCACAGGTTAAGCCCCCTTGGGTCCTTTGGGAGGGTGGGACTTCCCTCCCTTCTGGCCTCTCAGCGTGCCTTTTACTTTGGCGCGATCCGGGGGCGGGGCCTTCCGGTCAGGTTTGCCCAACCTAATTTCTTTCAATTTTAATTTTATGAAAAGAAGGTAACAAATTCTGACACCCAAATTTTCAAGGCTGAAAGCAGAAACGAAAATCATATGTAAATAAAGCCATTTTTTGTTTAACATATTAAATTGTAAAAGTCGCTAAAAAAATCGGTATATTTTTTAATTTTAACTTTCTAAATTTGTAAAGCCAAGAAATAATTATTATCGGATAAGGGATCTGATTAGTTTCAGTGTGAAAATAATAACAGATTTTAATTACATTTTCTAAATTTTATTTATTTCATCATCATCTTACGACAATTATCCTGCACAGTGCCCAGATATGTGAATGGCCCAACATTGGGGAGGAATGAGTGTCATAGCGTAGACTAAGTAATAGGGCCTTTCTACCACTAATGATTATATTTCCACAATCTTCTTATTTCTTCTTCTCTCATTTTCTCTTTTCTCCTTATTTATTATCTTTAATTAATGTTATTGTTTCATTAAATTCAGGACACTCGTATTGTCAAGGCCATAACCGGAACCGTCAGTTCCTTCTCCATGGTCTCCATCACGTTGAGTTTTCCCTGCACCGTGTTCCTGTTCCTTGCCGGTCGCCCTGTGGATATAACTTGCATGTTCGTATAATCAAATTTTTGGAATCACCTTCTCCATAGCTGTCCTCTTCCCTGGCCAAGACTAT
Organism: Hymenochirus boettgeri; assembly: GCA_019447015.1. Classification (NCBI taxonomy): domain Eukaryota; kingdom Metazoa; phylum Chordata; class Amphibia; order Anura; family Pipidae; genus Hymenochirus; species Hymenochirus boettgeri. The sequence continues at coordinate 26,573,129 of CM033477.1, forward strand.
CAATGGTTTACATTGCATTCAAAGCCACCAAGACCTGGGAGCCTCTGGGAGAAATGGGTGGGATGTCAAAACTGTCCATTCTGTAGTTCCTTGTTCTTTTCACTTCACATTCACATAGAATAATCTGTATAATACTTTGGTATAACCTACTCAACCTCCATATCAAGAACTGGACATTTCAACACTTACCTGGTACAAATCATCATTCAGGTTAATGAGGGATCATCTATTGCCTTTACTATCAGTTTATGGTTTTATGGTGGCTGTCATGGAGCTTTATTATTTTGTTTTTAGCATTTTTAGCTCGGTACCTTACCGACAGTTTTAATGAGGCCATAGTACAATCACCTTTTATCAGTATATTGGTCCTTCTGCAGGTGTTTGGATCACAATGAATCCCGGCCTATCTGAGCACCAAAGGGGAAAGACCGTCGTGTGGAGATACTTCGCCATACTGACCTCAAGTGCCGGACTTATTTAAAGGCTGAAAAAAATAATCTTTCCTAACCAAATTGTTACAACACATTCGTTTTATTAATAGACCTGAAACAACGTCACAAAATCATATTTACTGGGAATAGGAGACCCAGTGATTTAAAATGTATTCAACTAATGTTCTATCATATTATACAGAGATAAATTTTCTTATAACTCCTATAAAGTTATACTATTTTTATATTTACAAGAGTATATTATGATACAGTCGGTATAATGTATTTATTAGATTTTTGATAGACCAATGTAACATTAGTGAAATGCAACACATCACTGTCCTGTTTATGTTAAAAACAATTTACAGGGAGATTCAATATTAAAAGGGTAACTGCTGTTCAAAAAAAAAGGAATTTAAGGAAATAACAGGAATTGCTTTCCTGAGGATTTTTTGCAATTTTACTTTCATTATTTATTATATAGTTTTGAAGCTAATTTACTTTATTGTGTGGTAATGAGATCAGCATCACCAGATCCCCCAGCACTTCCTAGCGTCCTGCTTCTGAAAAACCATGTTAAGTGTCTTCTGTGTCTCCTCCTCGTGTGTGGGCCCCATGGCCCCTCCCCACCCTTGCAGACGCCAACCCTGGCCCCATCCACGCCTCCACTCATTTACTCTAGTTGCCCCACCCACTCATGGGTCATGTGGCCCCCTTGTAACTTGTGGGCCATGTTGGCCCCTTCCCTTGCTGGTTCTGTTGGCCCCTCCCAATTTCAGTCCCATGGCCCCTCGCCCCTCAAGCCCTGTGGCCCCTCCTCCCATTCCTTTGGCCCCTCCCCCTTATGGACTCCCCATTGCCCCGCCCCCCCCCACACTTGCACTCAAGACCAATACCCCCCCTTACAGAAACTGTAAAGCAGCCTTTTAAGCCGAGAAGAAAAGAATCGCATTTTAAAATTTTGTTCTTTCCTCTGCTGCTTGTCTCACAGTCTTCTGTAGGGGGTAGGAGGGTATGGTCCTGAGGTGCAAGTGGGAAGGGTAAACAGAGTTCGTGAGTGGGAGGGCCACAGGGGCCTGCAAGGGAAGTGGCCAGTTTGTTCTTACAAGGGGAGGGGACACAGTGCCCGCTAGTGGGGATGGACCAGCAATGTAGGAGGCATAGAAAAGCAGTGCTGTTGGCTGTCTGTTCTCCCCCACCCCTCCTAACCACTATCAAGTCATGCACTGAGCATGTAACCAAACCGAAGTTCAGAGTATATTTCTACCGCAGATTCAGAACTTCCCACACCCTTACTTTCTGATCAGTGATTTCTCATAGCTTGGGCTTGCAGGCACATAGAGAGGTGGGTGTGCTCAATATTAAAGTAATTAACCTTGCCTTTTCATTTGAAATAAACTTGTTTGGAGAGTAAATTCCCCTTAAAAAATTTCTTGTATGGTTAAAAATGGGGCAATTTTTGTTTTAATTGCGTTAGTTCAGTCATTTCCCAATTCACCAAGTCTGAGTTGGCAAAAACACATAGTGTGCCATTTATTTAGCCGCCAATGGGTCCATGGAGGTGTCAGACATTGTGGTGTGAGGTTTCTCAATCCTAAGTACCCCCGGGAATGTTAAGACTATTTAATCATTTACTGTAAATACGATCTGAGATTTTCGCTTTTTTATAAGTTTTTTTTTATTTGTCTTTTTTTAAGATCACTTTTTTGTTAGGGTTATCGATTTTTTCTTTATTTACCACTAAGTCAATGGGGGTCTAAGGGACATATTTTTATAAGGGAATCATATTAAGTTATAAATAAAGTTATTAAAAAGTTGAATTTCATTTCACAAGGCAAAAATTATGTAGCAAAAATTTAATTCAGCACAAATGCGGTAATATGTAATCTCCTTGGTGGGATTTTCAAAGTAGTGGTCAAATTGGTTACGCACACCTATCTTTGTTGTTATTTAACAATAGCTATACATTTTGTTTGTTTTTTTTTCTAGCAAAAGCTTGCAAAGGTTTCTCATTCATCAGTCAGGTTACTGACACATCCGTAAATATCTGTAATATTCCCTCATCAGGTCATGGTATAATCTGTAATATTCATTCATCCGGTCAAATGGTATATCTTGTAAATATTCATTCAATCCAGGTCATTGTATATCTGTAATATTCATTCATTACCAGTCAGGTTATTCTTGGTAATATGCATTCATTCAGTTCCATGGTCTATCGATATATATTCAGTCCAGTCCATCGTACATTCTCAGGTCACGGTACATACTGTAATCCATTTCATCTGAGGTCACGGTATAATCTGTAATATTTATCCTCCAGGGTCAGTTGTAATATCTGTAATATTCATTCCATCCAGTAATATGTAATATCGTAATATTCATCCATCCAGATCCTGGTATATCTGTAATATTCAATCATCCGATGTCATGGTATTCTGTAATATTCCATTCAGTCCATCCAGGTAGGTCATATCTGTAATATTCATTCATCCGGTCATGGTAAACTGTATAGTTCATTCATCAAGGTCACGGTCTATCTGTAATATTCATTCTACCAGTCATGTATTCTGTTAATATTCATACCATCCAGTCAATGGTAATCTGTACAAATTCATCCTCAACAGATCATGGTATATCTGTAATCATTCATTCAATCCAGGTCATGGTATAATCTGTAATTTCAATTTCATCCAGGTCATGGTATAATCTGTAATATTCAAATTCACTCCAAGGTCCATGGTAGTATCTGTAATATTCATTCATCATGTCACGGGTCTATCTGTAATATTCGACTCAATCCAGGTCATGGTCTATCTGTAATATTCATCCACCAGATCATGGTATATCTGTAAATATTCATCATATCCAGGTCATGGTATATCTTAATATTCATTCATCAGTCATGGTAATAAAACAATTGTCATATTCATTCACCAGGTCATGGTATATTCTTGTTATATTCCATTCATCATCATTCGTATATCTTGTTTCAATCATTCATCATCCGGTATGGTATAATCTGTTATATTCATTCATCAGTCCACGGTCTATCTGTAAATATTCACCATCCAGGTCATGGTTATCTGTATATTCATTTATCCAGGTCATGGTAATATCTGTAAAATCTTCATCATCAGCACGGTCTTCTGTAATAGTCACCATTCCACCGTCTGGATATCTTGTAATAATTCATTCATCAGCTCATCCGGTATATCTGTAATCTTCATCATAGTCGGGTATATCTTGGTAATTCAATTATCAAGTCCGTCTATCTGTATATTTCATATATCCCTCCATCAGTCATGGTATATCTTGTAATATTCATCCTCAAGTGTCATGTATATCTTAAATATTCCATTATCAGTCAGTGCATAATCTGTTATAGTCATTCATTCAACGTCATGGTATAGTCTGTAATATATGCAGTCCATCTACAGGTCAACGGTATATCTGTAAATATTCATTTCATCAGGGTCACCGGTATATCTGTAATTTCATTCATCAGTCCGTGTATATCTGTTTTATATTTCATCACTCACGTCATGGGTATAATCGTTACTATCATCCCTCATATTTCGGTTACCTCTCCAGGTCTGGGTATATTCTGTATATTCATTTCCAGTTGGATACGATTTCCATATAGGTCATGGTATTCATTTAATAATTCCCCAATATCCAGGTCATGGTTAATCCTGTAATATTCATCATCCAGGTCCGGTATATCCTTAAATAATTCATCCATCCAGGTCAACGGTATATCTGTAATTTCAATCCTCCAGGTCACGGATATACTTGAATATATTTCAGCCATCCGGTCACGTATACTGTAATATTCATTCATCCGAGTCACGGTAGATCCTGTAATATTCATTCATCCAGGTCCGTGTAAGATATCTGTAATATTCATTCATCCGTGTCACCACAGTCACGTATTCTGTAATATCTTCATCCACGTCATCGGCTTATATCTGTAATATTCATATCCTCCAGGTTCACGGTATATTGTAATATTCTTCCATCACAGGTCACGGTATATCTGTAATATTCATCCATCCAGGTCGTGTATTCTGTAATATTCATCACCGACTCCCGGGTCATCGGTATAATCTGTAATATTATCCATCATCATGGTTTCTTATATCAAAGGCAAGGTAATAATCTGTAAAATATGCAATCATCCAGTCATGGTATAATTGAGTGTAATTCATTCATTATCCAGTCAGTATGCGAATATGATCCTCAGTCTGATCTGTAATATTCTCATCCAGGTCAATTGGTATAATCTGTTAATATTCATCCATCCAGGTCATATGGTAATATTCATCCATCGGTCACGTCAAATAATCTTGTAAATTTCCATCCTGCCAGTTGGTATCACCAGGTAGTATTCTGTAATATTCATTCATCCGGTCTGGTATAATCTGTACTATTCCATTCCAATCCAGGTCATGGTATATCTGTTAAATTCTATCCGATCCAGTCACAGGTATTCTGTAATATTCAATCATCCCGAGTCCCCCCACGTATATCTGAATATCATCCATCCAGGTCACGGTAATATCTGTAATATTCATCCATCCAAGGTCACGGTATATCTTAATATTCATCCATCCATGGTCACGGTATATCTGTAATATTTCATCCATCCAGGGCACGGTATATCTGTAATATTCCAATCATCAGGTCACGGTCATATCTGGTAATATTCATTTCACAGGTCACTGAATTCTGTAATATTCATCCCTCCAGGTCACGGATATCTTAATATTCTCCATCCAGTCAACGGTATATCTGGTAATATTCATCATCCAGGTCCGGTATATCTGTAATATCTCATCATACTGTCGAATATCAGGTCATCAGGTCAGATATCTGTAATATTCATTCATCCGGTCCGGTATAATCTAATTCATCCATCCAGGTCATGTATCTGTATATTCATTATTCCAGGGTCTGGTATTCGTAATATCATCACTCCAGTCACGGTCTATCTGTAATATTCATGTCATCCAGGTCCCGGTAAATAATCTTGTAAATTCATATTCCATCAGGTCAACTGTATATCTATAATAGTCATTCCATCAGGTCACGGTAATATCTGTATATATTCATCCATCCAGGTGCACGTGTATATCTGTAATATTCATTCATTCCAGTGTCACGGTATATCTGATATATCTCACATTCATCCGGTCAGGTATATCGGTAATAGTCATTCACCGGTCTCACTTCTTACCAAAGACCTGAGAAATTAAAGGAGAATTTTCAAAAAACACCGTATCCCTGTCTGCTTTAAACCAAACAACACACAGAGCAGCAATTAGTACATCTGAATCCCGAAACACAAGAAAGCAACATCATATACCAGTGCAGTGAAGAATGCTCTGATTTGTTTGGGGGAGACCAAACAGCAACTGCATCAACAATGGCCCAGAACAGAAGAGCCAATTCCTCAGGTCAGGACACAGCCGTGTACCTGCATCTTAAGGAAAAAGGACCACCTTTGAAGATTGTAATGTCAAGATATTGGTAAAGGAACATGACTGGTTCAAGAGAGTGTCAAGGAGGCCATTATCTGAATAGAGTTTGTGTGTGTGTGTGGGGGGGGTCGACACACAACTGTCTGCCATGTACAATGCTGTTTTGACACCTTACCCTGGCCAGTTCCTATAACACCTCTGAGCACAATCAATCACACCTTGCATTCAGAGGTCCCTAACATCTGGCTGTGTGAATACTAATTGGGACTTTCCAGGGTACATAATTGCCACAAGATCTTGTATGTCATTTTGAATTAAGCTAGTAGAATGGCTAGCGAAATGTCTTCAAGAACTAAGTCCAGTTGATCTACCTGAATACAACGTATGTCAGGTAGTGACTTTAAATTGATAAAGCAAATAAACGAGAGTGGGCAGATATTCTACGGGTCAGTGTTCATACCCCAATGTATAAATGTATGAGGTCAAACGCATATATATCCTCCAGGTGGTTCTAGTTAACCATGAATGGCTGGTCAGGCCAGCCCAGTAGCAATCTAGACTTTAGGCTCTATACACCCAGAACAAAATGTGGGACTGCTGTGAGAAGCCAAGTCAGAAAAAAATAAACAACCATGCTACAATACCATCTGATGGCCACACACTTCTCTAGCATGCCCCGTATACAGTCTTAAAGTTTATCTAAACTGGAAAAAGAAAAAAATTAAATTGCCCATTACTGGAAACTATAATTCTTCTCAACTACCATGCACCATTTTTTTTTGTAATCTGTCTCCTTTTTCTTTAGAAATACATCTGAATAATCAGCTTTCATGGAAGAGTCCATTGACAGAATAAAAGAAAATGCAAGGGCAGGTACAGTAACACTGATCAACTTCTGTTACCAAAGACCTGAGAAATTAAAGGAGAGTTTTCAAAAAACATCGTATCCCTGTCTGCTTTAAACCAAACAACACACAGAGGCAGCAATTAGTACATCTGAATACCGAAACACAAGAAAAGCGACATCATATACGCAGTGCAGTGCAGTGAAGAATGCTCTGATTTGTTTGTGGGGGAGACCAAACAGCAACTGCTTCAACGTATGGCCCAGCACAGAAGAGCCAATTCCTCAGGTCAGGACACAGCCGTGTACCTGCATCTTAACGAAAAAGGACACACCTTTGAAGATTGTAATGTCAAGATATTGGTAAAGGAACATGACTGGTTCAAGAGAGGTGTCAAGGAGGCCATTTATCTGAATAGAGGTTTGTGTGTGTGTGTGTGGGGGGGGTCGACACTAACTGTCTGCCATGTACAATGCTGTTTTGACACCTTACCCTGGCCAGTTCCTATAACACCTCTGAGCCACAATGCAATCACACCTTGCATTCAGAAGGTCCCTAACATCTGGCTGTGATATACTAATTGGGACTTTCCAGGGTACATAATTGCCAACAGATTCTTGTATGTCATTTTGAATTAAAGCTAGTAGAATGGCTAGCGAAATGTCTTCAAGAACTAAGTCCAGTTGATCTAACTGAATACAACAGATATGTCAGGTAGTGACATTTAAAATTGGATAAAGCAAAATAAACGAAGTAAGGCAGATATTCTAGGGTCAGTGTTCATACCCAAGTATAATGTATGAGGTCAAACGGCATATATACATCCTCCAGGTGAGTTCTAGTTAACCATGATATGGCTGGTCAGGCCAGCCCAAGTAGCAATCTGAGACTTTAGGCTCTATACACCCAGAACAAAATGTGGGCTGCTGTGAGAAGCCAAGTCAGAAAAAAATAAACAACCATGCATACAATACCATCTGATGGCCACACACTTCATCTAGCATGCCCCGTATACAGTCTTAAAGGTTATCTAAACTGGAAAAAGAAAAAAATAATTGCCCATTACTGGAAACTATAATTCTTCTCAACTACCAAGCACCATTTTTTTTGTTAATTCTCCCTTTTTCTTTAGAAATACAATCTGAATAATCAGCTGTCATGAAGTCTATTTTAATCACAAAATCTTCGTTGTGCGTATTTAGGGGTGATAGTTGGTATATGTGAAATGTATTGGGAGAGATTCCCTTTCCCAGTGATTACTGAGCATGCTTGCCCTCATAGAGAGTCATGCTTATAAAATCAGACATAGGTTAATAGTGGGAGGCCTCTTAGACTGAATTAAACAAGTACTGGTTTTAAGACGTGCAGCTACACACATACCTCAGAATAAGGCTATTTAGTAAGTAATTAAAGATTAGATAATGCAAAGCAATTTTTTTGTTACATACCGTTTGCAATCTGAGGTGCAGAATGTAAAGGGGAAACTTTCAGCATTGCAGGGCTTGGGAGGAAATGCAGGTAATGGCAGGGGCCTTAAGCTGGAGGGGGACATGGACCGATAAGGTGGTGAAGGAATATAGATTTTAAGGGTCACTAGGGGAAGTATGGGAAGGGTAGAGTGCTTCTTACCAGCTAGTTGATCCCAACAGATTTTCCGTCTTACAGATAGCAGAACAAGGCAAGTCCAACCCAAAATGGATTTTAAAGTAAAAAAGATGTGATGATAATGTGGGACCATTAAATAATGGATGCAGAAAAGGCTAATGTGCTAAACCATTCCCCCCCCTCTGTATTCACTAAAGAGAATCCTAGTCTTTAGCAGGGTCCTGTAATAATATGAAGGGTAACCGTTATAAATGAGGATATTCATTCTGGTTGATAGAGGATATGAACAGAAACAATTAGACAAAATGAATATCAATAATGCCCTAGGAATGGTTGGAATAAATCCACGGATCTTAGAGAGCTTAGTCCAGTATCTAGACCACTTATCTTCTCAGATTCACTTTGTCTGCTGATGTGCCATTGGATTAAGAAAATAGCTAATGAAATGCCAATATTCAAAAAGGGTAGTCGTTCAAAGCCTTGTAACCATAGACCTGTAAGCCTAACATCAGGTAGGGAATGTGCTGGAAACTTTGCTACAGCATGATATCATTGACTTTGTCTCCAGAACTGATCTTATAGTAGTTCAGCATGGATTTAGTGATACTAGATCATATCAGACAAATCTACTTGGTTTTTATGAAGAAAGTGAGGAAGAATTTAGATTCAGGCATAGCAGTGGGTGTAGTATACCTGGATTTTGCTAAAGCTTTTGATACTGGGCCACACTAAGGGACTAATGTAAAAATGAGCACAGTGGGCCTAGAAACTGTGCTAAGTGACTCTAATGGAAAGATTTGGGGGTTCTGGTGATAACAGACTTGGCTTGTGCAAACGGGGAATGATTAAAGGGAGAAAAATATTCTGCCTCTTTACAAGGCACTGGAAGGCATCATTTGAAATATGCGGTGCAGTTTCAGAATCTCATACACAAAAGGGACATCTTGAAAATGCAGGCATATTAGACAAGTTGGGCTGTTTTATTGAGAAGCTGCATTTGCATGTGGATATGACTTATACAATATATTAATGCACCATATAAGAAACTCTGAGGACTTTTAATTCAGGAAGCAAATTTTCCCAGGTTAAAAGTAGCTCTTCAGCATGTCAACTGGTAAGTTTTATCAGGTGAAAGTACTGAACAGAAGTGGACTGTTTTTAAAGGGATTTTACAGACATTTCACATCTAAATTTATACCTTTGGGAAATAAATGTAAACAAAAAAATTGACTTAATTCTGATGTAAAGAATTGAAATGAAAGGAAGAGAAAAAGGCATTTAAACGTCAGAGGAAACGGAAAGGGCTTACGAATATAAAACATTTTCAACAAGAATTGTAAGAAAAACAATTAAGCTAGCTAAAAGTAATAATGAAGTTAGGATAGCTGAACAAGGCATCACACAAACAATTTTTAAGTATAATATAGTAAGAAGATGAAGACTAAATGCTGGCCCATTAATTAATGGGGATAATGTAGTTATGGAGCATGACAATAAAGCAAATGTTTTTTGCTTTATTACAAGACATACAATTTCTCCCCTCTGTGTTACACTATAGAAGATCCAAATGGTAATAGCTTAGAGTACAGTAACAATAATGGTGTAAAAGATGCAAGGCACTTAGTAACTGAGGAATTGTGCAGAATCAGCTAAATAAGGTTAATTAATAAATCCCTGCGTCCGGATATAATACATCCTCAGGTCCTAATGGGGCTTCACTAAGGTTCTAAGTGGAGTGCCACAGGGTTCTGTATTGAGTCCGCTTCTATTTAATCTGTTTATTAATGATGGATGTGGGTAATTCAGCCAAGGTTTCTGTGTTGCTGACAACACAAACTGTTCGACCCTTTTAACCAGCTGGCAGAGGATGTTGCGCATCGTTGCAGTGGCTGATCGTTGTACACCTTGGGCTGATTGGAGATTCATGTTGATAAATGTAAGGTGTGCCTTTTGGACTTAATCTTTGTGCTGCTTATACTATAATGGCTCGTGTGAGTGATCCCTGTTGGAAAAGGGTCTTGGAGTTTTGGTGGATACAAACTTAAGAGTGTGGGAGCAGAGTGCCAGGCAGCAACAACTAAAGCTATTCTCCCTTTTACAAAGCATGGTAAGGCCTCATTTGGAAATACATACATGCATTAACATGCAGATACACTATCTGGGGAATTGGTCACCAACAGAACATGTCAGGCGACATGGGACAACCCTTTAAACTTAAAAGTACTTAAGTCCTCAAGTTCAGAAAGGGCTTTCACTGTAGAACGGTAAAGCTATGGAACTGTCTTTCAGTGGACGTTGTTATGGCAGGTTCATTGGATAGTTTCAAAAGAAAGCGATGAGTTTCTGCAAACATGGTATGTTGCAAGTTACTGGTATTGATGACTAAAGTCGAGTCAATCCAGGGATTTCAATTTCCACTTGGAGTCAGGAAGGAATTTTTTCCGTTGAGCTGGGATACTTTTCTAAAACTAAATAATATTTGAGATACTGGTATATTAAACATATACTGTAGTGTTCTCGGTTGGTTACAGGGATATAGTAATATATGAGATTACTGGTATAATACATATAACTGTATTCTGGTTGGTAAGGGTCTAGACTATATAAATTGGAAATGCTGGATTAATAATATACTGTAGTTCTGTTTTGGTATGGGATACTATATAATGAGAATTATCTGTATTAATACATATACTGTAGTTCTGGCTGGTACAGGGGATTGTACTATACAATTGAGGATTACTGGTATTAAAATATACTGTAGTTCTGGTTGGTACGGGATACTATATAATATGGAGTTACTGGTATTAATACATTATACTGCAATTCTGGGTGATCGCATAGTTACTTTCCTATTGCCATTTGGGTCAGGAAGGAATCCCACCCCCCCATTTTAGCTGAGTCTTTTTTGCCTTCCTCTAGATCAACTATGATAAGTTAAGGTTTTATAAGAAGAGAAGATAAAGGTTTGGACTAGAATCTGGACGTATGTTGTCTTTATCACCTCAATTACTATGTTACTATTTGTAAATCTTCTGCAACAGTTATTGTGTAAAACTGTGGTATTTTGTTTGTAAAATTTAGACTGCAGTTGAGAATGGTTTTATAAAAAACAAAACAGAAAGAAGGTTTAGCTCATAATGAAATGGAGGAAATTTATAATAAATGGCTTTTATATAATAAATAATTCATGTATGACGTACAATGATAAAATTACTTGGGGGGTGTGCTGATTCAATATTAAGATAATTTGAATTGAAAATAGAATAAGAGTTTTTCCATATACTTGAGGGTTGTGGTGGTTGACAATATTGGCATTTTAATTGTCGTGACATTGAAATTCTAATATAAAGTGCTTGGGTATTTTTTATTATAAAATATGGAGAGAATTAGAAATTGATTTCAGGGGCTTGTTGACAGATAAAAAAGTATAAATTGTCTTCATATTAATGTAGTGGCTGAGTAATTGACCATACCTTACTATCATAGGGTTTGAATCATTTGAAGGCTAGCTTCTATATAAGAAAATCAACAGTTATAGATGAGGTGCACAAGGTACAAACAAGGGTTACTAGTTAGAACTCAATCAACTTTTGAACTATTTGAAGTGACTAAATTCTCTAGAATGAATCTAGATGTGGAAATACATGTTTCCTTACTGGAATTAAAATTCAAACCTTATACCCTACCCATAATGTCTGTCTAACAGTTACATAGTAACATAGTATTGGAGGTTGTATAAAGACATTTGTCATCTAGTTCAAACTTTATTCCCTGCCCATAATGTCTGTCTAACAGTTACATAGTAACATAGTATTGGAGGTTGTATAAAGACATTTGTCATCTAGTTCAAACTTTATACCCTACCCATAATGTCTGTCTAACAGTTCAAATAGTAACATAGTATTGGAGGTTGTATAAAGACATTTGTCATCTAGTTCAAAATTTATCCCTACCCATAATGTCTGTCTAACAGTATCAGTAACATAGTATTGGAGGTTGTATAAAGACATTTGTCACTGTTCAAATATTATTCCCTGCCCATAATGTGTCTAACAGTTACATAGTCATAGTATTGGAGGTTGTATAAAGACATTTGTCATCTAGTTCAAAATTATATCCCTACCCATAATGTCTGTCTAACAGTTAGTTACATAGTAACAGTATTGGAGGTTGTTTAAATAGAGAAGTTCAGCCTTTATACTCTAATGAATATTGCATTTCTAACATTTACAACTCAGCACTGACAGTCTAAACTCCCTTTAACTTCTGCATCATTATTGTCAGAACTGTTTGCGAAGACAACATCTGCATGTGACGCTGCGCATGGCTCACTTAATTATCTTGGTCATCCATCCGTTTTGAGTAAAAGTGTCGGTTTTAAACCTTATATGGTCTATCGTTATGAGAGAATCTCTTGTCAATCAAATTATTGGGAAAAAAATAATTCTAGGCAAACCAAAATTCCCTGTGTGGGAATCCAATTCTATAAAAAGATACAAAAAATCCTTTTGTGGTTAAAGCTGTCTATAAACAGGGGAAAAAGTATTAAAAAAATGAAACCTAATTTTAAAACCAATACCTGAAAACTGTATAATACTCGCTTACTATTGATATTGAAAAGCTCTGAAAGAGAACAGCTACTGTTTGCCTTACCTTCCATTCTTCAAAATGCCTGTGGAGCCAGGAATGAAGATAGAACAAACTTTTCAAGCGATTGTCACCAAACCTGCTGGCTCAGGTCCAGTGCCACTGGGAATGGAGGGGTCTCCAGGGTAGACAATGTAATATTCAAGACGCAGTCTCCCGTGCCTAATTGTAGCTTTCGCTACCCCTGCCTTCTGTACCATGCAAATTGCCTTACAGCGTCTTAGTAGCCAGTATCCTTCACTTTTCGTGCCAGTAACCAGTGTTTCCTTGTCTGTCTCCAGCTACATTTCCCAGCATCTATCTCTGTTCCAGTATGCAGCCTACAGTTCCCAGCCGCCCATCTCTGCTCCAGTATCACAGCCTTCAGTCCCCACAGCCATATAGGTTCCAGATATCTGTGTATAGTTCCCAGCACTATCTCGTTCCAATATCCACCTACAGCCCTCTGGGTCAAGGCCGAATTCGTTACAGTACAATCGGGACATTTAAGTGCCTGAGGCCATGACAGAGTTGGATATGTGGATAAAATAATCCAAGCTTTGTCCAAATGCATGGATGTTTTTGAACACAATCAAGGGCAGTTGCTCAGTACATGAACTCTCTTGCTGCCCGACTCCCCCCGGCTCCTGTACTATCCTAATGCCTACACAGTCCCCTTACTCCTATCCTAAGCCTCCACTATTCCTGATCTACCTAATGCCTCCACACCATGTCCCCTGATCCATCCTAACGCTCCACCTATGCCCCTGATCCTATCCTAACGCCTCCACCTTGATCCCCCTGATCCTATCCTAACGCCTCCACCTATGTCCCCGATCCTATCCTAACGCCGCTCCACCTATGTCTCCTGATCTTGCGATCCCATCCACTTCACGGTATGTGCATACCACCACCATACGTTTCTAGGTAATGCTAAGCCTGCTGGGGATTCAATAAATCAAGGTCAGATCCATTTTGAGCTGCAACCACCCCATTTTGTCCTCTGACCGGGCCAAGGTGGGCTACATTATTTCCTTGCTTGAGGGCAATGCTCTGGCCTTCATCTACACCATATCTATAACAGCGCCATTCTATCTACACAAAGGATTCTGATGCAGTAATTCACCAGAACTCCAGCTTTAGGTAGATTTTGTAAAAAAAAATTTAAATACGATGATTGAAAGAATTTCTTACCTAAACCCCTTTGACAAGTAAACAACACTAAATGTCAAATCCCACATACCCTAAATTGAATGATATGCATATGCGTGGCACACAGAACGTTGTCACCAAACCAACTCAAATGGGACATATGCACCAATACAATTACAGCAAAAAAAAAAATCAAAGTGCTCTGTAATTTGAACAGCCTCTGCTTTTTAATGGAAAACCCCATAACTGAATTTTGTTGATCTACACACCTTCATCTATGTAATGGAGCCATTCTTTCTGAAGTATTCGTATGTCAGTAATTCATGGGTGTATACATAATAGAGAATCTGTACAATTAATTACATAGAACTAAATATGCTTGTCGGAGATTTGTATGAAAAATTAAATATTTATATTTAATTTAATTAAAATAGTTACCAAACCCATGCGACAAAAACCTTTGTTAAATTTAGTACCAAGGTCGTTGAATCAACATGTTAACCTATCAGTTATACAGACATATGCGTGAGTATATACAGAGACATATGCGTGAGATATCAGGAGGACATATGCACGTGAGTAAATACAGAGACATATGCGTGAGTATATACAGAGAATATGCGTGAGTATATACAGAACAGTTATGGGGTGAGTATATACAGAGATGAGGGCACCATCTAAACCCAAATGGGACGTTAGCACAGTGCAATTATAAGAGGATATTCATATTTCTTTGTATTTTTAACAGCTCCACTTTTCAAAGGAAACACCTTCCAGAAATTTGAAATAACCCCACAAACGATAACATTTTTGTAATCTACACACCCTCCCAGCTAACGTATGCTATTCTTTACATATGAAGGATTCTGGACACAGTATGCATAGTACTCCATGTTTTTAGGAGATTCTGTAAAGAAATTAAAATTGATGATTCATGTTAGAGAATTTCTACCTATACCTTGACAGTAAAAAACTAAACTAACATGTCTATCGTACCTATCCTAAATTGACGGTATGCCATAGGCGTGTGTTCACATTAAGGATAGAAAGAGAAGGAACAGAACCCATAGCACTTGATTTAAAAATCTTATTTTAACAACTGGGAATAATAATAATAACATAATATATGCATCAAGAACACGCTAACACGGTTTGGGATATCGACATAGTACAAAGCAAGAGAATATAGGTGAACATACTAACAGAAGTTCTTATTAGCGGGTGGGCAGGTAAGTCACTGCTGGCAGTACTAAGGCGTAAAAACGCCACACATGTTTCGCCTTTAATGCAGGACTTAATCGATGGGGCCATAGAACAGAAGTGGAGCTTTTTTATAGTGTCACGTTCAGTGTTAGGAGGGGGGAATCACGTGACCAAAGCCTGGAAGCCCATCAGCGATCCTGCACTCAGTGTTGCCATTTGCAGCATGTCAGGCTAGTAATAGCATGCGGGCGGGTGGACGGTGCGCGGCATAGGGAGGGAATGACACGGATTTTTGGACACAAGTCTGCACGAGGTCCACGAAAGTCTTGGGGGGGCAGGAGCGTTAGCTGAGTGAAGACATGTTCCCCGATGGCCAGCACCTGTATGTGGGCACAGGTAGCTCTGAAGGGACTAAACAGAAAAAAAAAAAGGGAAAAGGTGTAGTTAGGGGTACAGCTTCCATTAAATCATTTGTTTTTTGGTTTACTTATCCTTTAAAATGGAACTTTGTGTGTGCAATTACAAGAAAAAACATCGAAGTGCTCTGATTGTTGGAACAAGCTTCCACTTTTTCAAATGAAATCACCCTCACACGTGGAAATACCTTTACACAGCTATAATTTAGAAGCTGCACTTGAGCTGTCTAATGGTGCCATTTTGTCATACATAAACTAATGAATTAACCGGACGCAGTAAATCATCATCTCCAGCTTTAGGAGATTTTTTTTTGAAAAATATAAAAAAGAAAAAGAAGATTCAAAGATAGAATTTACCAGAAGCCCCACTTGACAAGGTAAAAAGTATTTACTAAATAATGTCAATGTTGCACATGTCCTGAATCAACCGGGTATGCTATATGTGGGGGTGCACAGAAAGATCAGAGCACCAACAACCTCAATGGGATGCAGGCGCAATTACAAAGAAAAAAATCAAGTGATATTAATTTCAACATACATATTTGAGAGGCTCCACCACCTTCAGCTATGTAATGTGCCATTCTTTCATACATAAATTAGATTTCCGATGCACTAAGCATTCTGTGTGAAATTAGAGAGGTCACTTATACCTTTCAAACAAACCAAGCATGATGCCTCTAGCTATTTGGTTCCTAAGTTATAGGCTTTTAAATTACAATTACGGCCGTCAGGAAAAAAAACAAGGAAGAGGGTTGTAACAGTGACACGTATGTGTCTGTGTAGAAGTCCCCCACCCCAAAAATGGGGAGGGATACAGTTTGGCATGACTCAGCGCCTGTGGCAAGGTTTGTCAAAGCATAAGTGCAGTGATTTCACAGGCTCACAGTGCTAGAGGAAACGTCAACTTTTATATTGCTATACTTTGGATAAATTCAGGGTAGAAGCATGATACTGGAGTCCTTAGAGGTACAAATGTGCTCTTTTTAATAAAGGGCATTTGATGGAGAGTCACAGTACCACTTAAGTTAGAAGTTTATACTAAACCCAACTTGACAAGTAAAATTATCCCACATGTCCTTTAATCAAAACGGTATGCCATATGTGTGGGTACTGATACTCAAATAGTAGAAAGCAAACCTGAGGAAGGGGACTACCGAAACATTGTTTACTCAGCATAATTAATTAATGTCTACGATTTGACACTATTATGAGATTGCCCTACTATTTTCTTGATTTGCGTGGGGATACAGACAACAATATCAAATGGAAGTATGCAGAAGTGCAATTACAGGAAAAAAAGTTCTCTGAAATTTGAACAGCCCCACTTGTCTACAGAGAAAACACTCCTCAAACTTGGAAAACACCCCATAAACTATATATTGCTGTACTCTTCAACTTTATCTATGAAATGGTGCCATTCTTTCATATCATATAAAAGAATTCCGGACACAGTTACCACAGAACTTAATGCTTTATACTAATGCAAATTCCATTTCTCTTGAACCCCAAAGGCAATAACCATGAGAGTAGGAGATGAGCTCCTCCCATTGTAGGACAGTACCAAATAAAAAGACCCTCCCTAAATCCTGCCTACAGTGGAAGTCAACTGTAGTGAAAAGAAAAACCAGGAGACACCATAATGGAACAATTTTATTCAGGGGGAGTGTGCTGCCTTTGGGGTTCAAGGAAATGGAATTTATGAAAGTATAATTCAAGCTTTTCTTATCTCCCCCCAAAGCAACAATAACCATTAGATATCACCAGTAGTGAAACAGAAGGGAAAGGAAAGATAAGAGTAGGGACATTACTAAGGACTAGAGAGTCGCAACTTCGCAAAACCGATCCGCTCGGATCCGAAAATTTTCGAAACAAAAATTCGAAAATCCACAGCGGACCCATTTAAAATCAAAGTTTGGCAAAATCCGCATTCGAAAATACGAGGATTCTTTGAAAATAGAGGATTCTTTGAAAATCACAGGGCATTCTGTCGAAAATACGAGGATTCTATGTCTGGAATGACGGACCCGATACATGTGCTGTTGGCTTGATCAAAAATGGAAAATGTGAAAAAACACTGGATCAAAGAAAGATACGAAGGCAGAACAGAATAGCCAGAAATCACGTGATATTCCCGCCGTTCTGCGAAAAAGTGGGAAATCCGACCGGGATGCCGGGGGTGGGGGCGCGACCGGGCATCAATACTAGGACAGTACGTCCAAAATTCCATTGTGAAGAGCGTCAGCTGTGTAATGGCCTCACCAAAGGTATTAAAGGAGGCCCAGGTAGTGCTTGCGATCTCTCAGGAGAAGACCACAGCCTGACCTGCCCAGGGAAGTAGCCATTTCCTTAAGTGGGAGTGAGCGTTTAATCTGAAAGGAATGAGAACATAGCCAAACTTGTAGACGATGAGGAGACAAATTCCATCCACCTTGGCAAATAGTGGCTTCGTAAGCATTGGTGCCTTTTTCATTTGTAAATAGGTAACCAGCAACGAAGTAGAATGGCTAGCGAAATGTCTTCAAGAACTAAGTCCAGTTGATCTAACTGAATACAACAGATATGTCAAGGTAGTGACATTTAAATTGGATAAAGCAAAATAACGAAGTAAGGCAGATATTCTACGGGTCAGTGTTCATAACCCAATGTATAAATGTATGAGGTCAAACGGCATATATACCATCCTCCAGGTGAGTTCTAGTTAACCATGATATGGCTGGTCAGGCCAGCCCAAGTAGCAATCTGAGACTTTAGGCTCTATACACCCAGAACAAAATGTGGGACTGCTGTGAGAAGCCAAGTCAGAAAAAAATAAACAACCATGCATACAATACCATCTGATGGCCACACACTTCATCTAGCATGCCCCGTATACAGTCTTAAAGGTTATCTAAACTGGAAAAAGAAAAAAATTAAATTGCCCATTACTGGAAACTATAATTCTTCTCAACTACCAATGCACCATTTTTTTTTGTTAATCTGTCTCCTTTTTCTTTAGAAATACAATCTGAATAATCAGCTGTCAATGAAGTCTATTTTAATCACAAAATCTTCTGTTGTGCGTATTTAGGGGTGATAGTTGGTATATGTGAAATGTATTGGGAGAGATTCCCTTTCCCAGTGATTACTGAGCATGCTTGCCCTCATAGAGAGTCATGCCTTATAAATCAGACATAGGTTAATAGTGGGAGCCTCTAGACTGAATAAACAAGTACTGGTTTTAAGACGTGCACTACACACATACTCACATAAGGCCTACTTATATGTAAGTAATTAAAGATTAGGATAATGCAAAGCAATTTTTTGATTACATACCCGTTTGCAATCTGAGGTGCAGAATGTAAAGGGAAACTTTCAGCATTGCAGGGCTTGGAGGGAAATGCAGGTAATGGCAGGGGCCATTAAGCTGGAGGGGGGACATGGGACAGATAAGGTGGTGAAGGAATATAGATTTTTAAGGGTCACTAGGGGAAGTATGGGAAGGGTAGAGTTGCTTCTTACCAGCTAGTTGATCCCAACAGATTTTCCGTCTTACAGATAGCAGAACAAGGCAAGTCCAACCCAAAATGGATTTAAAGTAAAAAAGATGTGATTGATAATGTGGGACCATTAAATAATGGATGCAGAAAAGGCTAATGTGCTAAACCATTCCCCCCCCCCCTCTGTATTCACTAAAGAGAATCCTAGTCCTTTTAGCAGGGTCTGAATAATATGAAGGGTAACCGTTATAAATGAGGATATTCATGGTTGATAGAGGATATGATACGAAACAATTAGACAAAATGAATATAAAATGCCCTAGGAATGGTTGGATAAATCCACGGATCCTAAGAGAGCTTAGTCCAGTTGTATCTAGACCACTTTTTATCTCTCAGATTCACTTTTGTCTGTGATGTGCCATTGGATTAGAAAATAGCTAATGAAATGCCAATATTCAAAAGGGTAGTCGTTCACAGCCTTGTAAACTATAGACCTGTAGCCTAACATCAGTGGTAGGGAATGTGCTGGAAACTTTGCTACAGCATGATATCATTGACTTTGTCTCCAGAACTGATCTTAGTAGTAGTCAGCATGGATTTATGAGTACTAGATCATATCAGACAAATCTACTTGGTTTTATGAAGAAGTGAGTAAGAATTTAGATCAGGCATAGCAGTGGTGGTGTAGTATCCTGGATTTTGCTAAGCTTTTGATACTGGGCCACATAAGGGACTAATGTATAAATTGAGCACAGTTGGGCTAGAAACTGTGCTAAGTGACTCTAATGGAAAGATTGGGGGTTCTGGTAGAAACAGACTTGGCTGTAGCAAACGGGGATAGATTAAAGGGAAGAAAAATATTCTGCCTCTTTA
Source organism: Hymenochirus boettgeri (assembly GCA_019447015.1). Classification (NCBI taxonomy): domain Eukaryota; kingdom Metazoa; phylum Chordata; class Amphibia; order Anura; family Pipidae; genus Hymenochirus; species Hymenochirus boettgeri. The sequence goes on from CM033477.1 coordinate 26,593,242, forward strand.
CAAGGCACTGGAAGGCATCATTTGAAATATGCGGTGCAGTTTCAGATCTCATACACAAAAGGGACATCTTGAAAATGCAGGCATATTAGACAAGTTAGGCTGTTTTTGGAGAAAGCTGCATTGCATGTGGATATGACTTATACAATATATTAATGCACCATATAAGAAACCTCTTGAAGGACTTTTAATTTCAGGGAAAGCAAATTTTCCCAGGTTAAAAGTAGCTCTTCAGCATGTCAACGGTAAGATTTTATATCAGGTGAAAGTACTGAACAGAAGTGGACTGTTTTTTAAGGGATTTTAAGACATTTCACATCTAAATTTATACCTTGGGAAATAATGTAAAACAAAAAAAATTACTTAATTCTGATGTAAAGAATGAAAGGAAAGGAGAAAAAGCATTTAAACGTCAGAGGAACGGAAAGGGCCTTACGAATATAAAACATTTTAACAAGAATTGTAAGAAAAACAATTAAGCTAGCTAAAATAATAATGAAGTTAGGATAGCTGACACGAACAAGGCATCACTAACAATTTTTAAGTATAATAATAGTAAGAAGATGAAGACTAAATGGGCACCATTAATTAATGGGGATAAGTTAGTTATGGAGCATGACAATAAAGCAAATGTTTTTTGCTTTATTACAAGACATACAATTTCTCTCCTCTGTGTACACTAGAGAGATCCAAATGGTAATAGCTTAGAGTACAGTAACAATAATGGTGTAAAAGATGCAAGTGCACTTTAGTTAACTGAGGATATTGTGCAGAATCAGCTAAATAAGGTTAATTAATAAATCCGGTCCGGATATAATACATCCTAGGTCTAATGGGGCTTTTCATAAGGTTCTAAGTGGAGTGCCACAGGGTTCTGTATTGAGTCCGCTTCTATTTAATCTGTTTATTAATGATTTGGAGTGGGTAATTCAGCAAGGTTTCTGTGTTTGCTGACAACACAAAAAACTTTGTCGACCTTAAAAGCTGCAGAGGATGTGCAATCGTTGCAGGTGGATCTAGATCGATGTACATTGGGCTGATTGAGATCAATGTTGATAAATGTAAGGTGATGATTTTGGACTTAAATCTTTGTGCTGCTTTTACTATAAATGGCTCGTTGTTAAGTGATCCCTGTTGGAAAAAGGTCTTGGAGTTTTGGGGGATAACAAACTTAAAGAGTGTGAGCAGTGACCAGGCAGAGCAACAACTAAAGCTATTCTCCCTCTTACAAAGCATTGGTAAGGCCTCATTTGGAAATACATACAATGCATTAACATGCAGATACACTATCTGGGGAATTGGTCACCAAAAACATGTCAGGCGACATGCGGACAACCTTTAAACTTAAAGTACTTAAGTCTTCAAGTTCAGAAAGGGCTTTCATGTAGAACGGTAAAGCTATGGAACTGTCTTTCAGTGGACGTTGTTATGGCAGGTTCATGGATAGTTTCAAAAGAAGGCTGGATGAGTTTCTGCAAACATGGATGTTGCCAAGTTACTGGTATTGATGCATAAAGTCGAGTCATCCAGGGATATTTCCAATTTTCACCTTGGAGTCAGGAAGGGATTTTTTTTCGTTGAGCTGGATAATTTCTCAACTAAATAATTTGAGAATTAATGGTAAATACATATACTGTAGTTCTGGTTGGTACCGGGATACTATGTATATGAGAATTACTGGTATGAATACATATACTGTATTCTGGTTGGTACAGGGATCTATATAATATTGAGAATTCTGGTGATTAATACATATACTGTAGTTCTGGTTTGGTATGGGGATACTATATAATGAGAATTACTGGTATTAATACATATACTGTAGTTTGGCTGGGACAGGGATACTACTACTTGAGGATTACTGGTATTAATACATATACTGTAGTTCTGGTTGGTACTGGGGATACTATATAATATTGCGAGTTATGGTAATTAATTAATATACTGCAATTCTGGGTGATCCAGAGTTACTTTCCTATTGCCATTTGGAGTCAGGAAGGAACCCACCCCCCATTTTTAGCTGAGTCTTTTTTGCCTTTCTCTAGATCAACTGATAAGTAAGGTTTTATAAGAAGAGAATATAAAGGTTGGACTAGAATCTGGACGTATGTCTGTCTTTATTCAACCTTAATTACTATGTTACTATTTTTAAATCTTCTGCAATACAGTAAATGTGTTTGATAATAGTTATTGTGTAAAACTGTGTATGTTTTGTTTTGTAAAATATATAGACTGCAGTTTGAGAATGGTTCAATAAAAAAAAACAGAAAGAAAGGTTTAGTCATAAATGAAATGGAGGAAATTTTATATAAATGGCTTTTATATAATTAATTAAATAATTCATGTATGAAGTACAATGATAAAATTACTTGGGGGTGTGGCTGATTCAATATAAAGATATTTTGAATTTGAAAATAGAATAAAAGTTTATTCCCATATTGAGGGTTTGTGGTTGGTGACATTTGGCATTTTATTTGTCGTGACATTGAAATTCTAATATAAAGTGCTTGGGTTATTTTTTATTATAAAATATGGAGAGAATTAGAAATGTGATTTTCAGGGCTTGTTGACAGATAAAAAGTATAAATTGTCTTTCATATTAATGTAGTGGCTGAGTAATTGACCTTACCTTACTATCATAGGGTTTGAATCATTTGTAAGGCTAGCTTTATTATAAGAAATCAACAGTTATAGATGAAGGTGCAAGGTACAAACAAGGGTTATACAGTAGAATCTCAAATTCAACTATTTGAACTATTTGAAGTGATTAAATTCTCTAGAATTGGATCTAGATGTGGAAATACATTGTTTCCTTCTGGAATTAAAATTCAACCCTTATACCCTACCCATAATGTCTGTCTAACAGTTACATAGTAACATAGTATTGGAGGTTGTATAAAGACATTTGTCATCTAGTTCAAACTTTATTCCCTGCCCATAATGTCTGTCTAACAGTTACATAGTAACAGTATTGGAGGTTGTTTAAAGAGATTAGTCCAGCATTTCTAACATTTACAACTCAGCACTGACAGTCTAAACTCCCTTTAACTTCTGCATCATTATTGTCAGAACTGTTTGCTAAAGACAACATCTGCATGTGACGCTGCGCATGTGCACTTAATTTCTTTGGTCATCCATCCTGTTTTGAGTAGAAAGTGTCCTGTTAAACCATTATATGGTCTATCGTTATGATGAGAATCTCTTTGTCAATCAAAATTATTGGAAAAATAATTTCTAGGCAAACAAAATTTCCCTGTGTGGGAATCCAATTCTTCAAAAGAATACAAAAAATCCTTTTTGGTTAAAGCTGTCTATAAACAGTGGAAAAATGTATTAAAAAATGAAACCTAATTTTAAACCAATACCTGAAAAATGTATAATATCGCTTACTTATTGATATTGAAAAGCTCTGAAAGAGAACAGCTACTGTTTGCCTTACCTTCCATTCTTCAATAAATGCCTGTGGAGCCAGGAATGAAGATAGAACAAACTTTCAAGCGATTGTCACAAACCTGCTGCTCAGGTCCAGTGCCACTCTGGGAATGGAGGGGTGCTCCAGGGTAGACAATGTAATATTCAAGACGCAGTCTCCCAGTGCCTAATTGTAGCTTTCGCTACCCCTGCCTTCTGTACCATGCAAATTGCCTTACCAGCGTCTTAGGTAGCCAGTATCCTTCATCTTTCCTTGCCAGTAACCAGTGTCTTCCTTGTCTGTCTCCAGCCTACATTTCCCAGCATCTATCTCTGTTCCAGTATGCAGCCTACAGTTCCCAGCAGCCATCTCTGCTCCAGTATCCAGCCTTCAGTCCCCAGCAGCCATATATGTTCCAGTATCCTGTGTATAGTTCCCAGCAGCTATCTCTGTTCCAATATCCAGCCTACAGCACTCTGGCCGTCAAGGCCGAATTCGTTACAGTACAATCGGGCAATTTAAGTGCCTGAGGCCATGACAGAGTTGGATATTGGATAAAATAATCCAAGCTTTGTCCAAATGCATGGATGTTTTTGAACACCATCAAGGGCAGTTCGCTCAGTACATGAACTCTCTTGCTGCCCGACTCCCCCCGGCTCCTGCTACTATCCTAATGCCTACACAGTCCCCTTATCCTATCCTAACGCCTCCACCTATGTCCCCTGATCCTATCCTAATGCCTCCACCTATGTCCCCTGATCCTATCCTAACGCCTCCACCTATGCCCCCTGATCCTATCCTAACGCCTCCACCTATGTCCCCTGATCCTATCCTAACGCCTCCACCTATGTCCCCTGATCCTATCCTAACGCCTCCACCTATGTCTCCTGATCCTTGCGATCCATCACTTCACAGTGTATCTTGCATACCACCACCATACTGTTTCTATGGTAATGCCTAAGCCTGCTGGGGATTCATAAATCAAGGTCAGATCCATTTTGAGCTGCAACCACCCCATTTTGTCTCTGACCGGGCCAAGGTGGGCTACATTATTTCCTTGCTTGAGGGCAATGCTCTGGCCTTCATCTACACCATCATCTACTTAACAGCGCCATTCTATCATACACAAAGGATTCTGGATGCAGTAATTCACAGAACTCCAAGCTTTTAGGAGATTTTGTAAAAAAAAATTTAAATACGATGATTGAAAGTTAGAATTTCTACCTAAACCCCTTTGACAAGTAAACAACACTAAATGTCAATATCCCACATACCCTAAATTGAATGATATGCCATATGCGTGGGTGCACACAGACGTTGTCACCAACCAACTCCAAATGGGACATATGCACAAATACAATTACAAGAAAAAAAAAAATCAAAGTGCTCTGTAATTTGAACAGCCTCTGCTTTTTAATGGAAACACCCCATAACTGTATATTTTGTGATCTACACACCTTCATCTATGTAATGGAGCCATTCTTTCTGAAGTATTCCGTATGCAGTAATTCATGGGTGTCATACATACATAGAGAATTCTGTACACATTAATTCATAGAACTAAATGCTTTTCGGAGATTTTGTGAAAAAAATTAAATATTTATATTTAATTTATATTAAAATATTACCCAAACCCATGCGACAAAACCTTTTTAAATGTTAATCTACCAAATGTCTTGAATCAACCAGTATACCATATGCGTGAGTATATACAGAGACATATGCGTGAGGATATACAGAGACATATGCGTGAGGATATACAGAGACATATGCATGAGGATATACAGAGACATATGCGTGAGGATATACAGAGACATATGCGTGAGTATATACAGAGACATATGGGTGAGTATATACAGAGATGAGGGCACCATCTAAACCCAAATGGGGACGTTAGCACAAGTAATTAATAAGAGGATATTCAATTTCTTTGTATTTTTAACAGTCTCCACTTTTCAAAGGAAACACCTTCCAGAAATTTGAAATAACCCCACAAACGATACATTTTTGTAATCTACACACACCCTCAGCTACGTATGCTATTCTTTCACATATGAAGGATCTGCACATTATGCTAGTACTCCATGTTTTTGGAGATTCTGTAAGAAATTAAATATGATGATTCTATGTTAGAATTTCTACCTATACCCCTTTGACAAGTAAAAAACTAAACAAATGTCTATCTTACATATCCTAAATTGAACGGTATGCCATATGCGTGTGTTCATTAAGTATAAAAGAGAAGGAACAGAACCCATAGCACTTGATTTAAAATCCTTTTTTTAACAACTGGGAAATATAATAAAACATAATTATATGTATCAAGAACACGCTACACGTTTTGGAGCATATCGACATAGTACAGCAAGAGTAATATAGGTGGATATTACTAACAAAATTCTTATTAGCGGGTGGGCAGGTAGTCCATGCTGGAGTACATAAGGCGTAAAAACGCCACACATTGTTTCGCCTTAATGGACTTAATCGATGGCTGCCATAGAACAGAAGTGGAGCTTTTTTATAGTGTCACTTCAGTGTTAGGGGGGGGAATCACTGACCAAAGCCTGGAATGCCCCATCAGCCGATCCTGCAATCCAGTTTGCCAATTTGCGCATGTCATGACGTCACTAGCATGCGCGGGTGGCGTGCACGGGCATGGAGGGAACTGACACTGGATTTTTGGACACAAGTCGCATCGGTCCAGGAAGTCTTGGGGGCAGAGCTATCTGAGTGAAGACATGTTCCCAGATGGCCACACTTTACTGGGGGCACAGTAGGCCTCTGAAGGGACCTAAAAAGAAAAAAAAGGGAAAAGGTTAGTTAGGGGTACAGCTTCCATTAAACTCAATTTTTTTTTTTGAGTTTACTTACCTTTAAATGGAACTTCTGCATTTGTGCCATTACAAGAAAAAATCGAAGTGCTCTGTTTTTGAACAGCTTCCACTTTTTCAAATGAAATCACCTCCAAACGTGGAAATACCTTTACAATCTATATACTTTTAAGAAGCTATGCACTTTTAGCTGTCTATGGTTCCATTTTTTCATACATAATATAAGAAATTCGACGCAGTAATTCAACATCTCCAGCTTTTAGGGATTTTTTTTTGAAAATATAAAAAGAAAAAGAAGTAAAGATAGAAATATACCAGAAACCCACTGACAAGTAAAAACGGTATTTCACTAATAATGTCAATGTTGCACATGTCCTGAATCAACCGTATGCTATATGTGGGGGTGCACAGAAAGATCAGGCCACCAACTACCTCTAATGGGATGCAGGCGCATTACAGAAAAAAATCAATGATATTAATTTCAACCTACATATTTTGGAGAGGCTACACACCTTCAGCTATGTATGGTGCCATTCTTTCATACATAAATTAAGAGTTTCCGATGCACTAATGCTTTTTTTGAAATTAGAAAGAGGTCCACTTATACCTTCAAACAAACCAAGAATGAATGCCTCTAGCTTATTTGGTTCCTAAGTTTAGCTTTTAAATTACACTTACGGCCGTCAGGAAAAAACAGGAAGTGTAACAGTGACATTATGTCTGTTGTAAGAAGCTCCCCACCCCAAAAAATGGGGAATACAGTTTGGCATGCCACGCCTGTGGCAAAGGTGTCAAAGCAATAGTGCTAGTGATTCACAGCTCACAGTGCTAGCAGGAAACGTCACCTTTATATTGCTATACTTTGGATAATTTCAGGTAGAAAGCATGATACTGGAGTCCTTTAGAGGTACAAATGTGCTCTTTTTAAATAAGGTCATTTGTATGGAGATCACAGTTACCCTTTAAGTTAGAAGTTTGTACCTAACCCACTTGACAAGTAAAATATCCCACATGTCCTTAATAACACGGTATGCCATATGTGTGGGTTATCATCAATAAGATAGAAAGCAAACCTGAGGAAGGGGACTACCCTGAAACATTGTGTAATTCAGCATAATTTAATTAATGTCTAAGTTTTTCCACTATATGAGATTTGCCTCTACCTATTTCTTTTTTGCGTGGGTATACAGACCAACTAATATCACAATGGAATGTATGCAGAAGTGCAATTACAGGAAAAAAGTTCTCTGTAAATTTGACAGCCTCCACTTTTTCAGAAAACACTCCTCAAACTTGGACAACCACCCCATAAACTATATATTGCTGTACTCTTCACACCTTTATCTATGAATGGTGCCCATTCTTTCATACATCTCTAAACAACCAGTATACCATATGCGTGAGTATATACAGAGACATATGCGTGAGTATATACAGAGACATATGCGTGAGAACAAAGTATGTGCAATATTTTGACTTATAAAGTGCCCATTCAAGCTGCCCTACACTCATTAGAATTACTTTGAGGCATAAATTTAGCAAACTTTAAATAGATTAATCCTATGTTCAAACTCTAAAGCGTCCTAGCAAATTATCTTGTGTTTTTACAATATAGAACAGCTTGAAAATTGCAATTCTGTCCTTAGTGCTAGAGCCAGAAATTTTTTTTAGTGTCATTTTCTCATTATGGAAAAAGGTATTACAAACTCCAGTATGTGTTGTTTTGATCCCTTGATGCAGTTTGGCTCTGGAACACGTTCAAAACCAAAACAATTTGGCCTTGAACTAGTATTGTTAAGTTCCTCTGACACTGTTACAAAAAGCTGGAAGTATTTTCAACAATTCAATGTTTCCCTTGCAATACAACATTCACACAGTTTATAAGGAACACAACTAATATTTGAACAAGATATATTTTAGAGTTTTATTTCATATACATACAGCTCAAAGCTCTAATTTTAATGTAATTTCTCATTAATAAGATATTCATTAAAATAGCTATCAACATAGAATAGTCATTAAAGGGTATGTCCACCCTTAAATCACATTTTTAATATTGTCTTCCCCCTGGTTCCCCAGCCCCAACTGCATAGTTTTTATTTTAAGAAAGCCCCCCAACTCTTACTTACCTCCCCTCTTTCCTCCCCCACGCGCTCCCGCCCTCTGCTTGCGAGAAATGCAAGCAGAGGGGCGGACCGGCAGCCGCGTCTGTGATTGGCTGAGCGGCAGCCAATCACGGACGCGGCTGCCGGCAGCTCACTTCAGCGAGGAAAGAGAAGAGGTAAGTAAGAGTTTGGGGAGCTTTCTTAAAATAAAAATTATGCGTTGGGGGACCAGTGGGATTACTATACTAAAGGGGTTAATCGCTAGGGGGAGGAAATCGGGAGAGGGAGGGAGAGAAGGGCTGCAGTACGCATGCCAAACTTCTCCCGGAGGCCAGGGAGGAGGCAGAGTCCTATATGGACTCTGCTATCCTCCTGGTGGCAGTTTTTGGGACTTAGGGGGGGGACTACAGGAGAACCCTATGGAGCTGGGATGTTAGGTAAGGATTAAACTACACTACACAATGGGGCCAGTAGTTGGGGGGATTATAGTTTTGGGGGTGGACATGCCCTTTAAAGCTTTTCCCAGTAGAAATTTTTGACACTATTGTACATCACAGTTTATCAGAAGCACCAGCTTTTTAAGGGTTCGTTCACACTAGGTTTTTTGGTGGTTTTTCTGAACGGACTGTTTTTAAAAACGCAGGGACACATTCAATAGAACCGTTCACTCTATTGCATTCCGATTGTGTCGTTTGAGTTTTAAAAATAAACCGCATGCAGCATTCCTGCCCGTTTTTTGCATGCATTTTCTATATAAATATATGGAAAACGCATTGTGAAAAAATGGACACAAATATAAGCAAAAAATGCTGCTGTGTGTTTCTGTCAGTTTGTCAGTTTCTAGTGTGAACGAGCCCTAAAGGTATTGCAATACTAACCGGACTCTGGTAATTAATAGTAATTGCATATGTAAATATAGTTTCTTTAAGACAGACATGATTTGACAATAAATAAACTATAAATTCCTCAAATATGTTGATTGAAGAAAGTATAATACATAAAAATGCTGGATTGCATAATTTTAACAATATTACCACCAATACATTCTAAGTAGCAATTGTGTGACTTCTGCGCCATTGCTAAATAGCCGACTAGAAGTGGCCATACACTGCGGTTTTCACATTGGTATCTGTCAGAACGTTGGGATGAGAACCACACACATGGACCTGACTGATCGCACATATGTAGTATAGGGATCGGTCAGCCATGTGGTTATACACAAGCCATTGGTATTCTCTCTCTCTTTCTTTAAAGGGCATGTCCACCCCCAAAACTATAATCCCCCCAACTACTGGCCCACCATGTAGTGTAATTTAATCCTTACCTCACATCCCAGCTCCATAGGGTTCTCCTGTAGTCCCCCCCCAAAGTCCCAAAAACTGACCACCAGGAGGCTAGCAGGTCCATATGGACACTGCCTGCTACCTGGCCTCCCGGAGATCACTGCCATGCGTACTGCAGCTCTTCTCCCCCCTCCCTCTCCCTCCCGTTCTGCATCCCTCCCCTAGCGTTTATCCCCTTTACACAGCCTTCCCCCATGTCCCCCAGCCCCAACCGCATACTTTTTATTTTTAGAAAGCTCCCCAATGTTTACTTACCTCTCCGCTTTCCTACGCGGAATGAGCTGCCGCAGCCGCGTCCGTGATTGGCTGCCGCTCAGCCAATCACAGACGCGGCTGCCGGTCCCGCCCCTCTGCTTGCATTTTCTCGCAAGCAGAGGGCCGGGAGCGCAGCGAAGGAAAAGGGGAGGTAAGTAGAGTTTGGGGGGCTTTCTGAAATTAAAAATTATGCGGTTGGGGCTGGGGGACGAGGGGGAACAACATATACATTTTTACATTTTAGGGTGGACATAGCCTTTAAAGTAAAGGGAGCCGATACAGCTGAAATCTTTGGTTCACAACGGGATTTACCTAATTTGGCGAATGTGTATTTATGTAATGACTAGGTGATTTGTGCAAATATGAGCTTGCAGTTTCATATCCTTCTGTACAGTTACAGAATAACCAAAACCTTTAACATTTTCTGCAATGCTGGTTAGTTTTTACTTCAGAAACAAGCAGGTGACACATTGTGTATTCATGTTCATGTATTCATGTGAGAGAATAAAATTCCAGTTTCCCTTCTTATAGGAGTATAACCACTGTGTTTATGCAAGATTCCTACCCTGCATATGGGAACTGTCTTGCAGCTTGTATTCACCATTACTCTCCCCAAAAACCAAACACTAACAATTTACACAAAGCAAGCAATTTATGAAATCTTGGCCATCCACCATGTACAAAGCAGAGAAATGACCGAACTGAGCAGAGGAAGAAATGCAAACGGAAATCAAATTATATGAAACAAAAGAACTGCTCAGATATAACTGGAATTGCCTGGGTAATATTCTAATTAAGCTATAATGCATAATCAATTAGGCAATGTTAAGAAAGAAGTATTGTAGATTGAACATTTGGCCTTCTGGCAATTATACGACCACTATCCACATCTATTTTATTACAATTTTGTGTGAAGGTTCATATTCTAGTACGAAGAGTAACCTAACCCTCTGCAATAACCCTTACTGGCATTTCTACAAACCTACAGCCAGTCACTCACACTTACCCCTAATGCACTATTTACACAATCTACGCTAGCAGAAAATCTTACAGCTATATTATAAATAAAAAAGCCCATACAATTCACAGATAACCAATACATGGTAAGCCAAGTATAAAGCATGCACATTTAGAACCACAGATTAATATACATAATTTTGCCCTTTTGTTTGTTTATACATACAGAAAATAGGAAAAGGATAAACAAACTAGATCTCATCAAAGAAATAAAAGCTAAAGGCTGAGGGAATATGGAAGCACCTATGCATCAACCAAGAGACAACAAGCATATCTCCCTTACAGCTATAGCTGCAGTGGTAAGACTATACGATTATAGCTGTCTGACATTCTATAATGATTTGGGTTCTTCTATGGTTTAGTTTCAATAAAACATTGTTATAATTGAGTCCGAGATTAACACATTTTTATGTGAGGCATCGCTTGGAAACTGTAGACAACAATTTCCAGCGTAGGCAAGGACTTCCAGTGCCATTGAGATTCAAACCTCAGAGATACAAACTCAAAATATAAAGGTTGTGAAGGTTCTCATTCACAAACCGAACAACACACTGAGGCAGCAATTGGTACATCCGAAAGACCCAATACTGAAACACAGGAAAAGTTACATCATATACGCAGTGCAGTGAAGAATGCTCTGATTTGTATGTAGGGGAGACCAAACAGCAACTGCATCAACATATGGCCCAGCACAGAAGAGCCAATTCCTCAGGTCAGGACTCAGCCATGTACCTGCATCTTAAGGATAAAGGACATACCTTTGAAGATTGTAATGTTAACATATTGGCAAAGGAACATGACTGGTTCAAGAGAGGGTTAAGGAGGCCATTTATGTGAAAATAAGAAACCAAGCCTAAATAGAGGTGGGGGGGTTCGACACCAACTGTCTGCCATGTACAATGCTGTTTTGACACCTTACTCTGGGCGTTCCTATAACACCTCTTAGCCACTATCCAATCACGCCCTCAACACCTGGCTGTGATATGCTAATTGGGATTATCCAGGGTACATAATTGCCAACAGATTCTTGTACAAGTCATTCTGAATTGAGAAAGCCAGTCGGATGACTAGCGAAACGTCTTTAAGAACTAAACTTCAAGTCAGTTGATCAATTGAATACAACAGATACAAATATAAAGGGTTTTGCTGGGGGTTCTTTCGAGGGTGGTGAGGATGTGAGGTGGTTTTGTTTGGAAATGTTGTAAACAAGGATTAAAGAATGAAATATAGTTTTGTGTGTATTATATACCTGTTGAGTGTAAACCTCTATCTTGACAGAGCCTTGGGGAAAGCTCTATACCACTGCCACATAAACTTGCTGGGCAATTGTTCTGATCTTCTCCAGAATAGGGAGCTGCAAAAAAATAAACAAACATTACCAAAAATAAACAGATAAACTATGTGCCATGTTGCTACTGTATAGCTCAAAAAACATTTTGAAACAATCCAATTTCTCTTGTGGATTTTAAAAGGACAGCTAAAGCCTAAAGCTAGGTACACACATTAGCGATATAGGGTCGATCCTGTTGGTACCGGCGGGATTGACTCATAATGTGCGTACAGATGCCGACTTATCATTTCGGATCGGAACAATCGTTTGGACGGAAAGTTTCCCTCGTTCGCATCTGGCTCCCTGTACTAAAGGGAGTCGGTCCGATCATAGGGAGTAAGGCAGTCTAAAACTTTCTCCTATATATGGGAGAACGATTGTGAATATATATAGTCCCATCTGTCAAAGATGACAGACAGAATCTTGCAGATTTGTTTGTCATCTTTGACAGATTAGTACTGTGTTACCCACCTTAACATGGCTTGTTCATTACAAAGATCCTACACATTTGTGATCAGGGAGTAAATGTTAATTTGTACCAATCTATATCTATAATCTCAAAATGTGTATTGGTAGCTAAGTCTTCCAATACCTTGACTCAGGCAGAATGGCTATAATCACCTTAACAGACATCTAAAAATACAGAGAAAAGTAATTTTAAAGTTTTTTTTTACCTAGAAGTTTTTTTTACCTCGAAAGGTAAACCAGGTATGTTTTAGACATTACCCTTACAGTGGGTGCACGTGAACGGATATTTTGTCCCGACTGAGCATTCACTACTAGCAGTGCTTGGCTGAAACAAATGACTGGCAATAGTGGCCGCAGCCTACAGTTCATGTGACTGATCATGCAGATCCATAGGGAACTCCTTCTTGACTCTACATGGCAAAATGGACATCTTAACTCTCCTGCTTTAAGTACTTTACTTATCTGAGCCCCTGACCTTCTTTGGGTGGAGTACACAATCCCAATAGGCTTGGAAAAACCCCCATTGTAGCACGCAAAATATATATGATATAAAGATTGATTGGCATCCACACTGTTGTGGAATAAGGACGTGCATCCAGGATAAGAATGAGAACACAAATAGTCACTAAGCATGTTACCAAGCAGGCTTACTCAGACAAATAATAAAAAGTTTTTATTGTTTTTCGTCTGATAAATCCCACTAGGTGAAACACGTAGTGACTATTGGTGCGAGTTTCTTATCATTGATGCAAGTCCTTATTGCGCAATTTTAAACTGTACAATTGTGATGGAATAACAAGTTTGCTGTCTGAGGTAGAGGTTGCGCAGCTACGAGGGAGGACGCTGCTGTTGTAAAGATACTGCTGTTGTAAAGAAAAGCAATAAGACCCTATGCTTATGATTTCAGGTATGGAAACCCCAAAAGAAACTGACAGAGGTCCGCTATGTTAAGGTAGAGAGGCTGAGGAATGAATGTAATACTGGATACGTTAACCGATATCAGGACTTTCATCACTGTTAAAATCATTGTTACCACAACATCGATTTTCATCCGACCTAGTCTAGCCCCTCCCCCTTAAAGGGACAGTTCAGTGGAAATTATCATTATTTGTTAAATTGTTAGTTTGTGTAATGCCTTCTCAGTTATTCTACATATTCTCTCCCATTTTGAAAAATTAGTTGATTTCATACCCTTGCTGTTCCACGCTATTGACATTAGTGAGCTGACATTTCAGGTTCTAACATCCTTCTTCCCAGGATACACCACATTCTTGGAATGCTCCTAATAGTAATTTCTACTGATTGCTGTTGGATGGGTCAAAGATCTCAGATCTCTACTGAGCAACTGAATCAACCCAGGCGCTGGGTCAAGGGCAAGACCACAACAGTCTCTACTAGGGGTCCTGCAAACAGGAAGTCAGTATTTCGGTTGGATTTTTTACACAGACAAAATGCTGAATTGGAAGATTAAGTCATTGGGATGAAAAAATACTGCTCTTTTTTCTGAAAAGCATATGTATTTGCACTGAACTTCCCCTTTAAGCTGAATGAGTGTTTGAAGAAACATCGCTAAGGATAAGTACTCAAAACAAAAAAGTTATTGTGCATCTTAAAATATTCTATATCGTTATAAAAAAAAGTAACGTACTGGAAATTATAAGGTACGTGGGTTACAAACAAACAAACCAGTAACCTGCTATAATATTGTTTTGAAAGAAATTATTTATTGAAAAATGATATCCAGGTTTAATGATATCTGGCCAGCTTTTAGTTGAGGTTTTATTGATTTTATGAACCCAGGTCCTGTATTAATAAATTTGTTCTTGGAAACAACTTGGGTCATTTTTAAAATATACCCTGTTTTTACTTTGTACTTAACTCCACTGATTGTGGAAAGGTTTAGATTGCCAGATTGAGCCTTAGGTGGCGGGGTACTCAAGTATTGAGGTCTTTATGTACTAGTACATTATAGAAGAGACCAAAACTGCAGATAGCAGTTCAGGCAAAAGGAAGTGAGAATTTATCCTTGGATGAGGGTGATTAGTGTGCAGAAATTTCCATACACTTAATTGTGCCCACTCACTGTGGACAAACTTGTATGTGCCAGCCACACTCACTGTAGGCAAACTTGTATATGCCAGCCATACCCAATGTGGGCAAAATGTATGTGCCAGTCACACCCAATGTGGTCAAAATTGTATGTACCAGCCACTTGTCAAGTCACCCTTCAGTTCACTAGCCAAAGCCACTTTTTCCGGAAGCACTCTTAGGAAGATATGAAGGTTTTAAAAAGTTTGGCTCAGGTGCTAAAAGGTCTAGAAGCACTGTTATCTATTCAATAAAAAAAAAGAGGCCTGTTGTTTAAATCAGCTGACAACAAATGTACTTCCGGCACTGTTATATAATCTGGTTTGTTTATTGTATCAACCATATTACACAGCCTTCCAATTATTTGAGAGCATGGCAAACTTTTAAATCATATTACATCTAATTTAATTCAAGGGTGGAAAGTCTTAATTTTAAGGTTTTTATAATTAGCAACATTATTGCATGCCCTTCATAACAAATGCTATTACCGTACTACTGCAATATGTTATTACTAAAATATGTATTTAGAACATAAATTTTATAGAGCTATTCCTATTATAACTCTATGGCAGTATGTCCCTAGAAGAACCCTGACCTGTTAAGTCTCAGATCAAGGTGGTTGATTCTCAGTTTGAAACCTCCAGTCTGGCATTTCAATTCTCTGCAAGACTCTCTCTAAATCAATTTTTGTTGTATTTTAACTTAAGTTTAATTGTCTTAAAAAGTTCAACAAAAGTATTTTAAAAAAATCAAGTTAACTCCATTTTGATTACATTCTAAAAAGGTATTAAGTAAAAATTTAATAAAATGTCTTTAATAGAATACCCAATTTTATATTAAAATAAACAAAAATAAACAGGAAGTGACATAATGAAACCACACCTTACCAAATCCCTCAAAACACCCATGAATGAAGAATGTCATTTAAAAGGCATCTAATTTTATCCAGAGTCCAATGGTAGTTAACCATCCACAGAACTACACAAAGACCCATGTCTTCTGTAAATTCTTCAAAATCACACTTAAAAAGGGTAAGTACAAACCGAAATATACATGGTATATCATAGGCATGGTTTTGACATAAGAGGGCTATGGTATATCCTATATGATGTGGTACATCAAAGGCACAATTTTGTCATAAGGGGGCTAAACACAAATTCATTTACAAAAAGGGCAACAAATGAATCTAAAACTCTTAATACAGTTATAAAACACATATGAGCTTTAACAAGGGATCCCACCAGCCGTTACAAGAAAACGTAACTTACTACAACAGCTTCAAAAGGATAAAGCCATTGATCGAGCAATGTATCATCGCCTCTACCCTGGTGAGGCACATCCATGCATATATGGACTCCCAAAGATACATAAGGAAGGGGCACCACTAAGACCTATAGTCAGCAGCATCAACTCTAACATACAAGGTAGCAAAATACCTAGCCAACATCTTAGGAACATTGTGTGGAAATGTTCTAAGCATCACATCCAGAACCTCAGGATTTCACCAACAGATTGGAAATAGTACTTGGTGGCAGAAAGAACTGTGGTGTCCTATGATGTGACATCTCTCTTCACCTGTATACCCACCAAGAGGCTGTTGACATGGTGAGAAAACGCTAGGCCAAGACTGCACTCTTACCACAGAACTGATCTCAACCAGAACAGGTGTGTGTCCTTACTGGACTTGTGCCTGAATACCACCTGTTTCAAATACAGGGATATGTTCTATAAGCAAAATCACGGATGTACTATGGGATCTCCAGTTTCACACTATTGTGGCCAACTTTACATGGAGGAGGTAGAAAAACAGGTGCTTAAGCATAGCACCCAGCCACTGGTTCAGATATGTGGATGACACCTGGCTTAAAATCCACAGAAGGAAGTACAAGCTTTCACAGAACACAATCAATGCGGTAGACCAGAACATCAAATTAACAAGGGAAGAGGTACAAAAACAAACTGGCTTTCTTTGACTGCTTGGTGGAAGTTAAGGAAAATGGTAAACTGGAAGTAGAGGTTACAGAAAACCAACACACACAGATCAGTATTGATGTTTGACTCCCACCACCCTTTAGATCACAAGCTGGGTGTCATCGGGCCCTGCAACACAGAGCTGAGAACATCCCCATTAGCACAGAGGCGAAGGCTAGAAGAAACCATCTCAGAGGACCCTTAAAACTCGTGTATCCAGACTGGGCCTTTGTCAAAAGAAGTAGAAGGAAGGAAAAGAACACGAATACTACAGTGAAGGAGAAGCAAGATAGGAGAAAGAAACATGGTCATCCCATATGTAGCAAGGTCCCGAGAATTAAGAAGATTTCAAAAAACACCGTTCCCTGTTTGCTTTAAACCGAACAACACACTGAGGCAGCAATTGGTACATCCGAAAGACCCAATACCGAAACACAAGAAAAGCGACATCATATACGCAGTGCAGTGCAGTGAAGAATGCTCTGATTTGTATGTGGGGGGAGACCAAACAGCAACTGCATCAACGTACCAAACAGCAACTGCATCAACGTATGGCCCAGCACAGAAGAGCCAATTCCTCGGTTAGGACTCACCGTGTACCGGCATCTAAGGATAAGGACAACCTTTGAAGATTGTAATGTTAACATATTGGCAAGGAACGTGACTGGTTTCAAGAGAGGTGTTAAGGAGGCCATTTATGTGAAAAATAGAAACCAAGCCTAAATAGAGGTGGGGGGGTTCGACACCACTGTCTGCCATGTACAATGCTGTTTTGACACCTTACTCTGGGCTTCCATAACACCTCTAGCCACTATCCAATCAGGCCCTTAAGACTTGTCGTGATATGCTAATTGGGATTTTCCAGGTACATAATTGCCCAAAGATTCTGTACAAGTCTTCTGAATGAGAAAGCCAGTCGGATGACTAGCGAAACGTCTTCAAGAACACATTTCAAGTCCAGTTGATCTAATTGTACAACAGATATACCAGACCTGGATGAATGAGAACCTTCACAAGCATCATCCTTAGACAGAATCCACTTGGTGTCTAATACAACACCCTTAGCAAACGGATTGAGAACATAATTCAAAGGTACTGACCTACTGTACAAAGTGATTCAAATATAGAAAACTCTTTAATGAAAAGCACATGTTTAGTTATACAAGGCTCCACCATGAAGGATAAGCTCAGTCCCTCAGATATGGCTGTACGAAAGGACAAACATGTTTTGGGTAAAATAAAATTAGGTATATTCCCATGTTTGAATTGTGTGCGCTGTGGGTCTGTAATGAAGGATGTATGGTTTTGCCTCCAACTAAGGGCACCGTGATTAAGCATAGGTGTTAAGCCACCTGAGGATCCATGTATGTCAGCCAGACTAGCTGAAACATAAAACCATAGATCAAGGAACATAAAAAATATTTTCTATTTTAAGCCAGGGACATACCACTTTCTCTCATCATTTGCCATACATAAACACTCTGTGAATCAACTACAGTGGGCAATTAATCCAAGAGGAGGGGATACAACTAAAACACTCCTCCAAGCAGAAGCAATGGATTAAAAAGGTAAATACATTAGCCACGGTTGGTTTTAATGACCACTGGAGTATAAAGTGTTTTTTATGACTTTTACTCACTTTCAGAGTCTAGCGTCCAGCAATCAGAAATGCTCTTTTTGGTAAGAGTATTATTTTCTTCCTCCAGTAATAAACTATTGACTGTATATCTTTTAGCCATTTACTTTGTGCTTTTATATTAGGTAGGGACTTTCCCTAACTAAGATGGTGTTTAGGTCCCACTCCTAATGGTAATCCGTAGTGGTATTGATGTATTTTATTGTTTGAATATCTATTAATAGCCTACCAGTGATCTAATATACTACCAAAAATGTCTAAATCATATTTATTTATATTATTATGTATAACTTATAAAATACATTTGCTGTTATAGATTACAAACTCCAGTATGTGTTGTTTTGATCCCTTGATGCAGTTTGGCTCTGGAACACGTTCAAAACCAAAACAATTTGGCCTTGAACTAGTATTGTTAAGTTCCTCTGACACTGTTACAAAAAGCTGGAAGTATTTTCAACAACTTCAATGTTTCCCTTGCAATACAACATTCACACAGTTTATAAGGAACACAACTAATAATTTAGAACAAGATATATTTTAGAGTTTTATTTCATATACATACAGCTCAAAGCTCTAATTTTAATGTAATTTTTCTCATTAATAAAGATATTCATTTAAAATAGCTATCAACATAGAATAGTTCATTAAAGGGTATGTCCACCCTTAAATCACATTTTTAATATTGTCTTCCCCCTGGTTCCCCAGCCCCAACTGCATAGTTTTTATTTTAAGAAAGCCCCCCAAACGGCTTCCCCCTGGTCCCCCAGCCGCATAATTTTTATTTTAAGAAAGCCCCCCAAACTCTTACTTACCTCCCCTCTTTCCTCCACCGCGCTCCCGGCCCTCTGCTTGCGAGAAATGCACAAAACATAATCCCAACCCACTACTCTACTCTGGCCCCATTGGTGTAGTGTAGTTAAAATCCTACCTAACATCCCAGCTCCATAGGGTTCTCCTGTAGTCCCCCCCCTAAGTCCCAAAAACTGCCCACCAGGAGGATAGCAGAGTCCATATAGGACTCTGCCTCCTCCCTGGCCTCCGGAGAAGTTTGGCATGCGTACTGCAGCCCTTCTCTCCCTCCCTCTCCCGATTTCCTCCCCCTAGCGATTACCCCTTTAGTATAGTAATCCCACTGGTCCCCCAACCGCATAATTTTTATTTTAAGAAAGCTCCCCAACCTACTACCTCTTCTACCTCTTCTTTTCCTCCGCTGAAGTGAGCTGCCGGCAGCCGCGTCCGTGATTGGCTGCCGCTCAGCCAATCACAGACGCGGCTGCCGGTCCCGCCCCTCTGCTTGCATTTCTCGCAAGCAGAGGCCGGGAGCGCGTGGAGAAAGAGGGAGGTAAGTAAGAGTTTGGGGGGCTTTCTTAAAATAAAAACTATGCAGTTGGGGCTGGGGAACCAGGGGGAAGACAATATTAAAAATGTGATTTAGGGTGGACATACCCTTTAATGAACTATTCTATGTTGATAGCTATTTTAAATGAATATCTTTATTAATGAGAAAAATTACATTAAAATTAGAGCTTTGAGCTGTATGTATATGAATAAAACTCTAAAATATATCTTGTTCTAATTATTAGTTGTTGTTCCTTATAAACTGTGTGAATGTTGTATTGCAAGGGAAACATTGAAATTGTTGAAATACTTCCAGCTTTTTGTAACAGTGTCAGAGGAACTTAACAATACTAGTTCAAGGCCAATTGTTTTGGTTTTGAACGTGTTCCAGAGCCAAACTGCATCAAGGGATCAAAACAACACATACTGGAGTTTGTAATACTTTTTCCATTAATGAGAATTAAATGACACTAAAAAAAATTCTGGCTCTAGCACTAAGACAGAATTGCAATTTTCAACTGTTCTATATTGTAAAAACACAAGATAATTTGCTAGGACGCTTAAGAGTTTGAGGCTAAATTTAGCAAACCTTTATAAAATAGATTAATCCATATTGTTCAAAGTAATTCTAATGAGTGATAGGGCAGCTTGGAGGGGCACTTTATAAGTCAAATATTGCACATACTTTGTTTTGCAAATATGTTTAAACCTAAATATGAAAGTTGTAGTGTTTCCCCTTTACTGGGCTATGGTTTTGATTGTTTGTCTTTAACCAAATGGCAAAATTATATAATAATCATACCTATTCACACCTATCTCTTCATAGTGTTTTTTTTCTACAGCATTTTTGTAAAATGCAAGCTTAAAGGGGAAGTTATGCAAATACATATGCTTTTCAGAAAAACAGTATTTTTTTCATCCCAATGACCTTAAACTGCCAATTCAGCATTTTGTATGTGATAAATAACTGCTTGTGAGGTTCTCATTCATCTAGGTCATGGTATATCTGTTGTATTCAATTAGATCAACTGGTGTTAACGGTGTGATTAATGTGGCTAAGAGGTGTTTATGGAACGCCCAGAGTAAGGTGTTAAAACAGCATTGTCATGGCAGACAGTTGGTGTCGAACCCCCCCACCTCATTTTAGGCTTGGTTTCTTTATTTTCACATAAATGGCCTCCTTAACACCTCTCTTGAACCAGTCACGTTCCTTCAGCCTTTGTCAAAAGAAGTGAAGGAAAGAAGAACACGAATACCAACAGTGAAGGGGAAAAGCAAGACGGAGGAAGAACATTGTCATCCCATATTGTAGCAGGGGTCTCCGAGAAATTAAGAAGAATTTTCAAAAAACATCGTATCCCTGTCTTCACTGCACTGCACTGCATCATATATGCGTGCAGTGCAGTGAAGAATGCTCTGATTTGTATGTGGGGGAGACCAAACGCAACTGCATCAACGTATGGCCCGCAACAGAAGAGCCAATTCCTCGGTCAGGACTCAGCCGTGTATCTGCATCTTAAGGATAAGGACATACCTTTGAAGATTGTAATGTTAATATACTGGCGAAGGAACGTGACTGGTTCAAGAGAGGTGTTAAGGAGGCCATTTATGTGAAAATAAAGAAACCAAGCCTAAATAGAGTGGGGGGGTTCGACACACTGTCTGCCATGTACAATGCTGTTTTAACACCATACCTCTGGGCGTTCCTATAACACCTCTTAGCCACTATCTAATCACACCCTTAACACCTGGCTGTGATATGCTAATGGGATTCTCCAGGGTACATAATGCCACAGATTCTTGTACAAGTCATTCTGAATTGAGAAAGCCAGTCGATGCACTAGCGAAACGTCTTCAAGAACTACATTTCAAGTCCAGTTGATCTATTGAATACAACAGATATAAATAACTGCAACAAAATACTGACTTCCTGTTTGCAGGACCCCTATTAGAGACTGTTATTGTTTGCCCTTTACCCAGCGCCTGGGTTGATTAGGTTGCTCGGTAAGATCTGAGCATTTGACCCATCCAACAGCCAATCAGTAGAAATTACTGTTAGGAACATTCCAAGGAAGTGGTGCATGCTGGGAAAGAAGGACTGTTAGAACCTGAAATGTCAGCTCACTAATGTCAACAGCAGGAACAGCAAAGGGTATGAAATCAACTGATTTTTCAAAATGGGAGAATATGTAGAATAACTAAGAAGGCTTTACACAACCTAAAACATTTAACAAATATTGATAATTTCCACTGAACTGTCCCTTTAAGGTATTCATCTGTTGGAGAGTTATACTGAAATCTGCTTTCTGTATGTGGCACCTCACATGATGCAGTAATCATACAATATAGAGTATTGTACAATGATATCCTTGCATAAATGGGCCCCATAAATGTATATCCACTAATCACAATCTACATTGTGTTCATCAGCAGTCAGGGAACATACACCAGGTTAGAAACACCTTTTCTATTCTCATTCTTATGTTTTAAATTAAAAGCAATGCATTGCTGCAAAATTATTCTCTTTTGTAGGAAATTAGAAGGGATTCCCTTTTATCTGTTTACCATTATGCATTTTTCTGTATGCACACCATAATGCAAACTGAGTAAGTTATTCTGCCTCACATATTTAAAGGGTATGTCCACGTAAGAAAACTACTTTTGGTTTTCAGTTTTATTGAAGAACGGGAGGTAAAGAGCTGTGTTCAATAAAACCTGCAGGACGAAGGTACAAATTTACCCTGTCTCTCTCCTCCGCCGCATCATTTGACAGGTCCTGACTGACTTTGGACTCTAGGTGCATGCGCACCGCATAGTGTACATGTATATCGGGACCTGTCAGAAGATCAGCGGAGGAGTGCGAGTGGGTAAGTTTTTTCCTTTGTTCCTGGCTCCTGCAGTTTTTATTGAAGGACAGGAGGTAGACACAGCTCCTTTACCTCACACACACGTACTGCAACCTACTGATACATGAACACCTACCCTTCCATTACCATTGCAGCCATAAGTTTGTTTTAAATTCATAAACACTAAAACCTACCCACTAACACAACACAACACACACCGATACACACACTATTAATAATGCGCACTATAGTTAAACAGAACCAGGAAGTGGTCGGGAATTTCAGTGCTGCTGCGGAGGATCGTTTCGAAAGGTACTGTAAGTTTGTTTTAGCTTAGTTCCTTGCTCCACATGCATTTTTTGAAGAATGGAAGGTAAGGCATAGCTCCTTTAACCTCCTATTCTTTAAACAATGCATTAAGGAATAGTAGTTATTTTGCTGTGAACTATTCCTTTTAACTTTGTCACTCTATAACACTGTGGTTTACGTGGGTCACATAACTGACTGTTGGATGAGTACATAAGATGACTGTATTTGTACCTGTGGTTGCTTTTGAGTACATGTAGTATTGTGAAATGTAACTTTTTTTTTTGCCCTGAATAGGGATTTGGAAACCTTCCAATCTGCATGGCAAAAACTCACCTGTCACTATCCCACCAGCCAGAAAAGAAGGGTGCCTTCAGGGTTCATTCTACACAGATCAGCGATGTCAAAGCTAGCATTGGGGCTGGGTTTATATATCCTCTTGTGGAACAGTAAGTAGAGGTTTTCTTCACCTAAATGAAATGACATGTAAAATTGATGGTTTTTTTTATATAAATTAATATAAAGTTTTTGTTAAGTCTGTGTGTGTCCTTTGAATACCATATATATTTTAAACAATACATTTATTTTTATTAGCTTTATTTGCTGGCTATGGCTATGGAACTTTTCCTCCATTTAATGCATTGGATTGCTTTCTGTTAAAATTAAGAATTTTACAACTATAGCATTCATTTGACTGGTGGAGAAAGACTTTGGTAACCTTGCTAATATAGTAAACATGGAAGGCCACAGGTTTATAATTCTTGTTTATGTGTTTTGGAGAAAGTAGTATTGCAAATATTTGCAAGTGTTTAAGTTGTTTCCCTAAATGACACACTTGCTATGTTAAATTCCTTCTGTTGGCTGTGTACTGGTAGAGCTTCTTTCATGTGTGGACAATTTATTTCTTGGCATCTGATATTTAAGCTGCAAAGTGCCAGATTACATGCAAAATATTCATTCTTGCTTTTTATTTTCCTCTTGAGTCTGTAGGGGGCACACCTAGCATAGCTTTGGGGGATGCAGATTTTAAGATATGGCTATTATGGCTTAAGTTTGTACATACCCAATAGTCATTGCATATCACAAGACAGAATCTGTCCATAATAAACATGTACATATCATTCACCCAATCTACCCCCACACCATACTGTGTATAGGAGTTCTTTGATGCTTAGGGTGACTAGAAATAACCATTATCGCTACCCGACACTACGCACAGTTTACTTAAAGCATGGGATATACTCCCATTGGGAATTGGATGCATCCAACTGATCCTGCGTCCAAGAACATGATTAGTCGTTCATAAGATTGGTTATTTTCATGGAATACACATGGTGGATATTTTGTTAATGCAGTCTAGTTTTTTCCAATTATGTGCATACTCATATCTATGGGAATGAAGTGATATCTGTATCGTTGCATTTTCTTGAAAGAGGCATCTCATAAGTTTGCATTTAAAGGCTATGTCCCACCCTAAAAATTAAAATTTTATATGTTGTTCCCCCATGTCCCCCAGCCCCAACCGCGTAATTTTTAATTTCAGAAAGCCCCCCAAACTCTACTTACCTCCCCTCTTTCCTTCGCTGCGCTCCCGGCCCTCTGCTTGCGAGGAAATGCAAGCAGAGGGGCGGGACGGCAGCCGCGTCTGTGATTGGCTGGCGCAGCCAATCACGGACGCGGCTGCCGGCAGCTCACTTCCGCGTAGGAAAGCGGAGAGGTAAGTAAAACATTGGGGACTTTCTAAAATAAAAAGTATGCGGTTGGGGCTGGGGACATGGGGGAAGGCTGTGTTAAAGGAAATAACGGTAGGGGAGGGATAGCAGAACGGGAGAGAGGGGAGGGGGAGAAGGGCTGCAGCACGCATGGCAGAAATCTCCGGGAGGCCAGGTAGCAGGCAGTGTCCTTATGGACCTGCTAGCCTCCTGGTGGTCAGTTTTTGGGACTTTGGGGGGGGACTACAGGAGAACCAGGTGGAGCTGGGATGTGAGGTAAGGATTAAACTACACTACATGGTGGGGCCAGTAGTTGGGGATTATAGTTTTGGGGGTGGACATGTCCTTTAATAAATCCAGTTTTTAGCCTTTTGCTTATATCCAGCCACTGGCTTTATAAGGAAGGACTAGGCTTTCCAACAATGCTTTATATCAAATGCACAAGATATTCGTATTTCTCTTCATTTTTTTTTTTTTAACTTATTATTTTCTTATCTAAGCTATGCCTATGTCCTCTGATATGTTTTGTAACAATGCACCATAGAGTTTATTATAAGGCCCAGTTCACTCAATATGTAACAAGATTCCAAAACTGCAATGCATATTGCAAATGAAGCCAATACCCCTCTTTATACAACACAATATCTTTCTAGGTCAACTTGTTGCAGCCTGACATTGTTTGCTAAAACTTGGTGCTATCTTCTAGAACTCATGGATTGTTTTCCATTAGGCACACTGCTTATCGTATGAACAGCACAAACCCCAAATATTTGCCCTATTAATTATGAATAGTACTAAAGCTACTAGAAACCCTGTCCTATAGAACTTGTAAAATTGTTTTCCAACTAATCACACATTAAAAAGGATTAATTACCACCAATCTTCAATCTGCATTTTTTTCTTGTCTGACCTTCCTATCCCTTGTTTTTTTTAGCTCTGGTAGTTTTTTTTTTTGAAGGGGGCTGGGGAACCTACTCCAGCCACTCTCCCTGACAAACTACCCGTATAAACTATTCATTCTATAAAGCTTTTTCAATGTCAATGCATGGCTAATTGAATCAGCATTAAGATCATGAATAGGAATAAACATTATCTGTTGCTCTTGCTGTGCAGCTAACACCAATCCTGCAGTTAGCTGCTGTTTGTGCTGTCTGTGTTACTAAAGTCTCAATGTAGCACTGTACCTAAAGAAATAAATTCCAAAGTCCCCCAACCCACACACACACACACTCCTCAGCAAATGCTTAAATATAAAAGAAAATCTTACTTTTGAGCAGCGATAACAGCTGCCAGTGCTGCTTACCTTCCCATAGCAAAGCAGATTCACTGTATCAGGGCAAGGATCATCTCCACTGTCAAGATTGTGCAGGTTCATGCACATCTCCTGGGATCTTAACACAACTGTAAAAGATTAAAACTAGGGTGATGGAACTGCTAAGTTATTAGGTAACATTGTTGTCTGCAAAAACCTGTCTGCGCATAACAGCATGTAATGTTGCATGCAACTTGTATCACCTGTTACATTTAGCATTTCTGGGATCTGAGCTAAAGGAGGTACATTTTGTCTGATTTCTCTCTCTTGGAAAGTATGTTCCAAACTGCAGTGAATTGTATATTTTTTTAACTAGCAAACCTGATTTTTTTTAAAGAATCGTAAACCACCGTTGCACAACTGATCCCTACCCCCTACATTACTACGCTCTTTCCAGGAGTGTCCTAGGGTCTGAGAAGATATGAGGCACTCCTACTTGTGGTTCAAGTAGCTTGGTGGAAATTTTTTAAGGTCACATCCCCATTTCAATTAAGCCACACCCACTTGAATTTTCATATATACTTGTAGCAAACTGGCATTTTTAGTATATACTCGTAGCAATTTTCCATTTTCAGTATATACTGGTAGCAACTGGCATTTTCAGTATATACTGGTAGCAAACTGGCATTTTCAGTATATACTGGTAGCAAACTGGCATTTTCAGTATATACTGGTAGCAACTGGAATTCCCAGTAAATGCGGGTAGCAAACTGGCATTTTTATTATATACTGGTAGCAAACTGGCATTTTCAGTATATACTGATAGCAAACTGGCATTTTTGTAATATACTGGTAGCAAACTGGCATTTTTGATATATACTGGTAGCAAACTGGCATTTTCATCATATACTGTGAAAGGCTATTACATGTGCAGGGCAATCCCATCGCTATAACAGGACAGACAGTGGCAGCATTTGGTAATGCACACTTATTAGGGCAGACAGCACTATTTTGGAATTCTATGCAGAGTATAATAATGCCAAATGCTGCAATTACCTGCCATAATATAGTGAGTGGTCAGTGGAGCAGCTGGAGAAGAGAATCCACAGTTCTGGTGCAGAGGTAGCACAGGGGCACGTTTTTCCCAGTAGTACATGAGACTGCACGATGATGAAAAACGATTTGGGGAACTTCCTTGAGGAAAGCTTTGTTAATACATTTGGTGCACTTTGCCAAGATCCGTGCCCCAATGTTTTAACATAGCAACGCCGCTACCTCTCTTTCCCCCCTTTTTTTGTGTAATCGTTCAGTTAGTATTAGGTTTTCTCCCATTTTATCCAGCACCACTTAAGGGCCATTCTAGGTAATGCAGTGTGTTCTGGTGTCCATGCTTTTACATCTTCTTTTAGTATGTAAGATAAGGCTATATCAGAAAGGGAATCTATAAGGAAAAACTCAAAATACAGTGTATTAGAAGGAATCAACATTCTTTCTTTAACTCAATTGACCATTACTGTAAACAATAATTCTCCCCGCACAATTATAGTTGATCTGCATCCTATTTCTTTAGATGTCCAATCTGAACTTATGTTCCAGCTGTCAAGTGGAACAAGTGGCAATTTTTATCACTTCTGCTTGACCAGTTTTGCAGTAGCTGGAATGGGACAGTGTGCACATGCTGTGTGCACATGCTGTGTGCAGTTTTGACAGTTGTTATGTGGGAATTCCCTCTCCAAATGCTGCTCCAGTGTGATTAATAAGCATGCTTGCCCTCATAAAATACCTGGTCCATGGAGGGGGAGTGGTTAAAAGGAGGGGGATACTGAGCCTGCAAACACAAATACTGAATTAAAAGCATGCAGCAAACACACTCAGAGTAAGTGCTTCTTACACATATTTATGTATTAAGATGAAGGAAAGAATTTTTTTCAGTATGGTTGCCCTTTAAAAACTGATTAAATTTCTGAATACAGCACTTTAAAGAAACTGAAAATGTGCTGTTTCCTTTGTTTTCAAAAGTAAAAATACTAATTCTAAAATGTAAGTGAAAAAAGGTTGCTGGCCAGACTTCCCCTTGTATAGTTCAGATAAAATTATTGTTATTATTAATTATTATTACATGTTGAATTTCCAAAAGTGGGATCCTTGATTTTGGAAGAACTCTTTCTTCGTGTTATCATATTCAGCCCAGATTACTCGGCCACTTCCTGACCACACACATTCAATGGCAAAACATGGAACAACTGTCTCTGCTTTGCAAACAATCATCAGGATCAAGGACGGAAGTCATTCCTGACAAGAATGGTTCCTTAAAATTATAGCAAAGGCACTTGATAAACTTCCTGTGTTCATATTCAGGAAAAATCCATTCATAAAAGATGGAAACCATATTTGGTCACTTTTTCCTAACTATGTGCCAAGTTTTTGAATGAACTACAAGAAGTCCTTTTTTTTCTGGGTTGTCGGCTATACAAAACTGATAGATATTCATAAGCAAGAACAGAACATTCTGAAAAATTATAGTGAAAGTGACAAATCTAATCTAAAAGGGAATTAGGGGAGAAATAGAACATTGATGACAGCATGTTTTTGACTGTTTTCCAGGAACCTTTTTACTCTTGCTATATTGCATGTTAAATGCTAGCTTTTGGACACATGCATGGAATTAGGGATATAACATTTGCAAGTTTCCCACCCACATTTTTGAGTTATTTTACAACACTATATTTGTGCATGTTAAGGTCAAAGCAGGATTACATCAATGTATGTAGCTGTATCATACATTGATAAACTGCGACCTAAAATGATGGTCGGCAAAGCTGATTGCACACTTAGTTGAGCCATACAATAATGTTATTGCAAAGAAAATCATTTGCTGTAAACTGCATATTATTAATAAGCTGCTAGGGTGTTGCATACTAGTATGTAGGGGGCTGTTATTTAGCACATGTGTGTTGTACACATCCTTATTTGTATTTACTCACACTGAAAAACAAATTTGACAACTCCATCACATTTTCTTAGTTATCTCGTTGTGTTCTTTAAAGGTTGTGCTCCCTAATGTACTCCTGTTACTAGGAACACCAATGTAAGCATTTCCTAAAATAGGCATTGTACAAAAGGTGTATTTAGCACTTGTAGGGCCCAAACACCAAGACTTGTGCACATAGGGCAAATATGCAAGTAATCCTGCTGGCCTCCCCAAGGTCAAGTGAGACAATCCAGCATAATACAGAGGGAAACACACCACTGCAGAACAAATGTATTTATTTACTTCACAACATGCACAATGATTGTTATAGCTGAGTTGATATGAGTTTATTGTAGATATCAGAGTTTTTTTTCTTTGTAAATATTTTTTCCAAAGTTAAAATACAATTTTGGCTTTGCTGCATATGCAAAATTCATGCAATGTTCTAATGATCAATAGCTACCCTTTGCTGATCATTTTAAGATCAATATTATGCCCCAGTATGGATGGAAATGATCAGTAGCATAGACTGTAAGGCTCGTACACGAAACGACAGTAACGCACAGCATGTGTTTCTGTCAGTTTGTATCCATTTTTTTCATACATTTGTATCCATTTTTTCACAATGTGTATTCCATAGATTTCTATAGAAAATGCATGAAAAAACGGACAGAAATGCTGCATGGCAGTCGTTTTTTAAACGGACTGGAACGGAACGGATTATAACGTAGCAGGTGTGAACGATATTATTAAATCCTATGGGGTTTTACTGTCTGTCCATCCGTTTGAAAAATGGATAAAAACTGATGAAGTGTGAACGAGCCCTAAATCAATACTTTCACCGATTTCTGATGTCTTGTTAAACTGCACTTCACAGCCTGCATTTGTTTCAGTCTCACGTTTTCCTTCTTTGATTTAGATTTCAGTGCTTTTGGACAGAAGCACTTGGGATCACTGGAACTTGCCGTATCTGGGCATTTGATTCTTTTAAAGGGCATGTCCACCCATAAAATTAAAACATATAATGTGGGGCACCTCTGCCCACCCCCAACCACCGTGTCAGAATGTTAAAAAAAGTTTTAAATGTTACTTACAGACCCCCAATCATCTGGCACACTGATCTGCCTCCCTGCTTACCGAAACTTTTAAGCAGGGCCGGACTGTCAGCCGTGTCTGTGATTGGCTGAGAGGCAGCCAACAACAGACGCAGCTGTCGTCAATGGAGAGTGCCATGGTGGGGGCGAGCAGGGATGTCCTACACTACAGAAAACACTTTTTACGCTAGGTAGATGGATGGGTGGATCCAGATGGTGGCACTTGCCACTGTCCTCTCATAGGACAAGGAAGAGGCAGAAACCTTTGGGCAGGAAGACAGCTACTACTCTTCACTTTCCTGGACTTTGAACAAGTGCTGCAGAGGACTATAAGGAGCAAGATTGTAGGGTACGGATTTTTTTAAACTATACAGAGGGGCCAGTAGTGAGTTAAATTTTAGTTTGGGGGGTGGACATGCCCTTTAAGAATATAACTTATTAAAGCTGCCACCATTTTTGCTTACCGGTATTAATTTTGCTGTAGAAAGCTTCCAGTCCTTAAGAGGCCAGTTTCCTACCTTTAAAACGAGCCATCAACCACCTCTCTACGTGCTCCCACCAGCCCGATATAAAGAAATGAATGACCAGAAAGTTAATGGGTGGGAGGCTGACATGTGACATTCCTGGGGCTTCTCCTGCACAGTGCCGCCGGCCAGTACAGCCTCAGACTCCCCCAGTGTGTGAGGGAGACGAAGTCCCTCCTCCTCTCTGCTGTGTGAAGTCCTGACAGAGAAGGTAAGAGAATCTACAGCCCTTCTCTCTCACTGTGAAAACAGCCTTTTCAGGCAGCGTTCTCACTCTGCCTTAAAAGGCTGTTTCCACAGAGATTTCGGGGGTGGGGTAGGGGTTGGGTGTCAGAGTGGCCCACAGCACCTGTGAGCGAGCAGGTGGGGGCTTAGGCATGTGGGGCTGCAAGGGAATGGGCCAAGGGTGGCCTGCACTGGAAGGACCATGGGGTCCATGAGTGGGAGGGACCAGGGGGCTGCAAGGGGAGGAAACACGGGCAGATTGACTGACAGGTTTCAGAGCAGGAAGTGCAGGGGACCTGGTGATGCTGCTGCCATATCACACACAAAAATGTAAATATCTTCAAAACTATGCAAAATACACAATGGAAATGATTGCAAAAATTCTCAGGAGAGCATTCCTATCAATTTACCTAAAGTCATTTTTGGACCACAGTTCCTCTTTAAGTAAGGAGGTGGGGTAATCAAAGTTATGGCTTGACATGTTACTCATGATACTTTTGAATAGGGAGAGTAACCCCATTGATTTCCTCTGCGGTTTACAAGATTATGAGAAGAAATGGCCATAAACATGAAAACATTTTTTTATCTAAGTATATGTATTACCAGATATAGTAGTAAAAGAACCAGGATGTTTTAATGATTTGTCTGTTAATATACAAAATCTGTCATGTAAGCAGCCTATTACCCACCATGCACTTCTAAATTCTACCTCTTAAAATTTGGCGTTGTGCTGCTGCAACTGATCCTCCTTGATTTGGGTAGAACACTGATCACAGACGTGGCTGCCGTCAGGCCCCTAATGTTGCTTCCTTCACGGAAGTAACAGTACAGACAGAGCCGCAGGAAGAAAGGCAGGTAGTAAGATTCTGGGGACTTTTTTACAATATAAATATGGAGGTTAGGGTTGGAAGGGGGGGGACACATATGTAAATAGTATCTCCACCACCAAAACAAAAATCCTTTAAGGGCTAGGCCACACTGCTGCGATTTTTCTCCCGGATAGATACGGCTTTCGTACGTGCACACCACAGGCACGGCTGGTGCTGTAGGGGACAGCCGCGATTGCAGCATTGTGGTGCCGTGTTGCGGTGGTGGGCACAGCTTGGGATGTCTGGTGTGGAAAGCATTGTGTGTCTGTGGGACAGGCATTGTAATTGTCTGTGCTCGCTGGCACAACACTCCCCCTGTGTGTATAGGTCTGTTTTGTGTGGACGAGGCTATTGTGTCTGTTGTAGAGACCCACGCCATTATGTCGTTCGGGATCGAATCGGTATTGTGGACAGGCCACTTGACACTTCAGAGCAGCAGCATGGTATGTCCTGAGTGTGGATGCCCCCATGCCAGCCCCGCCAGAGAGCCCCCGCACAGCATTATGTCTGTGTGGGGCGACCACCCCTAACCCCCCACCAAGGAATCCACACCCTTCACCCCTTTAGTTAGTATGCAAGCCACAAGGCTCCCTTAGTGCCGGCGAGATTTTATACTCTTATTTAGCGCACAATGCTAACGCCGGCGGCGCGCTAACGCGCATGTGGGAGAAGAGAACCGGAACACAGAAGCAAGTGGCCGCGATGCGACCGCACTGTGTGAGCACAGGCCGCTCTCCGGAAAAACAGCAAGTCCCCGTCGCGTATGATGCACCGACCCCCAATCGTTGGCTGACGCTCGTCGCGGAGGCAAGACCAACCACGAATGCTGTGTACTAGGAACGGTGTGTGTCCTTCGGTGGAGACAACAGGTTTACTATTAGTATAGTGGCCGACGGGTAGGGCGTCACGCGATGGGTAGTAGCTCACTTTATTTGAAGTACGGGCAGCCCAGCGAACGCCGTCTACGTTGGGGCCGTACAGCGAGGTATGTCAGTGCCGCACAGCAGACTCAGCACAGGGTAAAAGTCGGAGGTATCTTGGACGGTGGACGAAAAGGGACGATCGGCGGGGCCAGGCGATGTTAGGTCCGGCGCACGGCCGGAGTCCCGGGTTCCCCACAGCGTGAGCCGGCATTGCCCCGAGCCAGCTCGAGAGCTAGATCCGCGAGGCCGCAAGGTCAGCGAGAGTCATCTTTTGGAGCGGGGGATGGTCGCCAGCCCATTTGCGGCGTCGCCGCGGAGACAGGCTGTGATGCTGTTAGGTCCGGGCGGAACGGGGAACCCAGCCAGCATTGTGTCTGTAGTGGATTGGACCAGCATGACAGCAGAGCCATTGTTGGTGTGTCTGTGTGGACAGCATTTGTTTGTCTGTGGGACGGCATTGTGTCTGTTGTGGACAGCATTATGTATGTGTGGACAGCATTGTGGCTGTGTGGACAGCATTATGTCGTGGGGACAGCATGTGCTGTGTGGACAGCATTGTGTCTGTTGTGGACAGCATTGGGTCTGTGTGGACAGATTATGTCTGTGTGGACAAACATTGGCTGTGTGGACAGCATTGTGTCGTGGGGACAGCATTATGTCTGTGTGGACAGATTTGTGTCTGTGTGGGACAAGCCTTGTGTCTGTGTGGAACCGCATTATGTCGGGGTGGACAGCCCAGTGTCTGTGTGGACAGCATTGTGTAGGTGTGGACAGAATTGCTGTCGGTGTGGACAGCATGTGTCTGTGTGGACAGCATTGTGTCTGTGTCTGGACAGCATTGGGTCTGTGATGGACAAGGCATTATGTCTGTCGGACAACATTGTGTCTGTGTGGACAGGCATTGTGTCTGTGTGGACAGAATTAGTCTGTGTGGACAGCATTTGGTTGTGTGGACAGCATGGTGTCTGTGTGTGTACAGCATTATGTCGGTGGGGCAGCCCAGTGTCTGTTGTGGCAGCATTGTGTCGGTGTGGACAGGCCCGGTCTGGGTGGACAGCATGGTGTCTGGTGGACAGCATTGTGTCGTGTGGACAGCATGGTCTGTGTGGACAGAATTTGGGTCTGTCGTGGACTGCATTGTGTTCTGTTGGACAGCCGATTAGGCTGTGTTTGTGGACAGCCCAGTGTCGGGTGGACGCATTATGGTCTGTGTGGACAGCATTTATGTCTGTGTGGAAGCCCAGTGTCGTGTGGACAGCCCAGGGTATGATGGGTGGATTTGTTACACTTGAAAGGTTACTGTTTTCTTCAAAGGGAAATTTTTACTGTTACTTTTCAGCCTTTCGCAGTGAAGAGATTAATGGGTACAGTTTGGGGGCTGGGCGGGTGTGCGCGTGAGGGATTGCATTCGGGGCCGGGATGGCAACGCCTAATTTAGCCCGGGGGGGGGGGGTGGGGGGGACTCGTTTTGTACTGTAAATTTGAGGGCTCATCAGTTGCCTCTTCTTAAACACCAATCCTTTTACTTATAAATATTATTAATTGTGTTTTGTTTTTGTCCTGATTGACAAATATTAATAAAAATGCACGAAACCCAAGTTATATACACTGTGCTGTATATCCTAAAAATCAATGGGTATCTTGTAAATGATATTGTATAATCGGTTGTTGTTCCTTTTCCTAGCTAGGTCATCGTTATACGATCACCACGCCCCCTGTTCTTAGCTATGTCACAGTTTATAATCGGTGTTGAGCTATGTCATCAGTGATGATCAGTGTTTAGCCTGCATTAGTGTCAATCATTTCTTCTCTATAACCACTCGTTGAGCTCAGTCATCAGTTATAACAGTGTTTGCTATGTCATCCAGTTATAATTATGTGTAGGCTTTATGTCATCAGTTATAAGCTAGTGTTAGCTTCTGTCATCAGTATAAACTCATGTGCGTGTTTAGCTATGTTCATCAGTTAAATCAGTGTTAGTATGTCATTCAGTTATAATCAGTGTTTAGCCGTCAAGAAGTTATCATAGTGTTTTAGCTACGTCATTCAGTATAATCCGGGTTTAGCTCTGTCATCAGTTATCATCCGTGTTTAGCACTATGTCATCAGTATAATCGGCAGTTTAGCTATCTAATAGTTAATCCGGCGTTAGCTATGTCCCCATCGTTCGAGACACATCGGTGCTTTAGCTATGTCTCAGTTCTAATCAGTGTTTTTGAGTGTTAGCTATCCTCATCAGTTATAATCGGCGTTTAGGCTTATATCATCAAGTTGAATCGGCGTTTAGCTATGAACAGTTTATAATCGGACGTTCGCTATCGTCATTCAGTATCATCGGTGGTTTAGCTATGTCATCAGTTATAATCGGTGTTTAGCATGTCATCCGTTATAATCGGTGTTTAGCTATGTAATCAGTATAATCGGGTTTAAGCTATGTAATCAGTTATAATCGGTGTTTAGCTATGTCTCATCAGTTATAATCGGGGTTAGCTATGTCATCAGTTATAATCGGTGTTTAGCTATGTCATCAGTTATAATCGGTGTTTAGCTATGTCATCAGTTATAATCGGTGTTTGTTAGATTATGTCATCAGTTATAATCGGTGTTTAGCTAGGTCATCATTATAATCGGTGTTAGACTTATGGTCCTCAGATAATCGGTGTTTTTTTGTTTAGGTATGTCATCAGTTATAATCGGTTGTTTTAGCTAGTCACAGTTATAAATCGGTTGTTTGTCAGCTTTTGTCATCAGTTATAATCGGTGTTTAGCTTTTCATCAGTTATAATCGGTGTTTAGCTTTGTCATGAGTTATTTCATCGGTGGGTACTTGTTCATCAGTTATAATCGGTTTAGCTGGTCACAGTTTATCTTCTGCACAGCCTCACCACGGACTCTGCTCTGCTTACACATCTCCCTCTGCCTTCTTTTCTCTGCCGATTCTCCTAAATGTTGCAGTGTGCTGACTGGCAAAGGGTCAGATTTCTAATCTCTGCTTCTGGAGTGACAGGTCTTTCCCTGTAAATTCTTTGTTTTCAAATGATGATTTCTCAGAATCTACAGCTCAGATTTATAATCTGAAAAAGGTTTTGGATCAGTGAGATATTGCTGTATAGAAAGATGTAAAGGTTTCTATGTATATTATATGGTATGGAGTCTTATTAATATAAATTGAATTCAATACAGCCTGCATTCACCCTGGGGGGATCTTATATGGGTTAAAGGGGAACAAAACTGAAATGTGAGCACTATAGCATCCCATGCAGGGCATTCATAGGGAGCCCCATAAGAATTCAATATGTTCACAGTTCACCTTCTTAAAGGCACAGATCCTATTTACTGAGATTACCACTAATACTCTTAAAACCCATGGTATATCGTTTATTCAATTAGATCAACTGGATGTGAAAGTAGTTCTTGAAGACGTTTCGCTAGTCATCCGACTGGCTTTCTCAATTCAGAATGACTTGTACAAGAATCTGTGGCAATTTGTACCCTGGAAATCCAATTAGCATATCACAGCCAGGTGTGTAAGGGTGTGATTGATAGTGGCTAAGAGGTGTTATAGGAACCCCAGAGAGAGGTGTTAAAACAGCATTGTACATGGCAG
The DNA here is from genome assembly GCA_019447015.1 of Hymenochirus boettgeri. Taxonomy (NCBI): domain Eukaryota; kingdom Metazoa; phylum Chordata; class Amphibia; order Anura; family Pipidae; genus Hymenochirus; species Hymenochirus boettgeri. Next base: position 26,629,362 of record CM033477.1, read on the forward strand.
ACAGTTGGTGTCGAACCCCCCCCACCTTATTTAGGCTTGGTTTCTTTATTTTCACATAAATGGCCTCCTTACACCTCTCTTGAACCAGTCACGTTCTTCGCCAGTATGTTAACATTACAAATCTTCAAAGGTATGTCCTATCCTTAAGAGCAGTACACGCTGAGTCCTGACGAGAATTGGCTCTTCTGTGCTGGGCCATACGTTGATGCAGTTGCTGTTTGGTCTCCCCACTACAATCAGGCATCTTCACTGCACTGCACAAGCACAATCAGATGCCTGCATACTGACTGATAGATGCTTATGATGTCGCTTTTTTGTGTTAGGTATTGGGTTTTGGATGTACCAATTGCTGCCTCAGTGTGTTGTTCGGTTTTAAAAGCAGACAGGGATACGGTTTGTTTGAAACTTCTTCGGAGACCCCTGCACATATGGGATGACATGCTTCCTCCTGTCTTGCTTTTCCCCTTCACTGTTGGTATTCGTGTCTTTTCTTTCCTTCTACTTTCTTTGACAAAGGCCCAGTCTGGATATCCACAAGTTTAAGGGCTCCTCTGAGTGTTTCATTTCTTTAGCCTTCGCCTGTGTTATGGGGATGTTCTCAGCTTTTCTATGGGGATGCTTCTCGCCTCTGTGCTAGTGGGGATTGTTCTCGGCTCTGTGTAGTGGGGATGTTCTCGGCCGTGCTAGTGGGGAGTTCTCGGCTCTGTGCTAGTGGGGAGGCTCTCGGCGTCTGTGCATATGTGGGGGAGTTTGTTCTCGGTCTGTGCTAAGTGGGGATGTTCTCGGCTGTGTGCTAGTGGGGATGTTTCGGCTCTGTGTAGGGGGATGTTCTCAGCTCTGTGTAGTGGGGATGTTCTAGCGCTGTGTAGTGGGCTGTTCTCAAGCTCGCTGTGTTAGTGGGATGTTTCTCAGCTCTGTGCTAGTGGGGATGTGTTCTCAGCTCTGTGCTAGATCGGATGTTCTCAGCTCTGTGCTTAGTGGAGTCCAGCCTGGCTAGTGGGATGTTTCTCAGCTCTGTGCTAGTGGGGGATGTTCTCAGCTCTTGTGCTGTGGGGTGTTCTCAGCTCTGTGTAGTGGGGATGTTCTCAGCTCTGTGCTAGTGGGATGTTCTCGGCTCTGTGCTATTGGGGAGGTACTCGGCCTCGTGGTTAGTGGGGATGTTCTCGGCTCTGTGTTAGTGGGGATTTCGGACTCTGGTTAGTGGGGATGTTCTGGCTCGGTGCTAGTGGGGATTTCTCAGCTGTGTGCTAGGGGGATGTTCTCGGCTCGTGCTAGTGGAAGATGTTCTCAGCTCTGTGTGTTAGGGGGGATGTTATCAGCTGTGTGCTAGTGGGGATGTTCTCGCTCTGTGCTAGTGGGGATGGTTCTCAGCTCTGTGTTGCAGGTTCTGATGGGACACCCAGTTGTGAGCTAAAGGGTGGTGGGAGTCAACATCAAAACAAACTTGTCTGACATGTGACAATGCTGTTTTGGACACCTACTCTGGCGTCCTTAAACCTCGTAGCCACTCAATACGCCCTTAACACCCGTCTTGTATATGCTAATTGGCGAATTTTCCAGGGGTACATAATTCCACAGATTCTTGTAAAGCATTCTGAATTGAGAAAGCAGTCGGATGACTGCGAAAGTCTTCAAGAAACTAAACATTCAAGTCCAGTTGATACTAATTGAATACAACAGAATTACCATACCTGATGGATGAATATTACAGATATACAGTACCTGGCTGGATGAATATTACAGATTTATACCGTGACCTGGGTGAATGAATATTACGATATACGGACCTGGATGACTGAATCGTACAGATATACGGACCTGGATAGGATGATATTACGATATACCGGACCTGGATGGATGAATATTAGAATACCGGACGAGCTGGATGAATATTACGATATACCGTTGGACCAGGAGGATGAATATTACAGATATACTGACCGGATGGTAGGAATAATTACAGATATCCCGTGACCTGGATGGATGAATATACAAGATTGATTACCGTGACCTGGCTGGATGAATATTTACAGATATACCGTGACCTGAGTGGTATGAATATTACGATATTACCGTGACATGGAGGGATTGAATATGACAGATATACCGTGACCTGGATGGTATGAAATTACAGATTATTACCGTGACCTGGATGGATTGAATATACAGATATTACCGTGACCTGGATGGATGAATATTACAGATATTACCGGACCCGGATGGATGAATATTACAGATATACCGTGACCGGATGGATTGAATATACAGATATACGTGACCGGCATGAATGAATATACAGATATACCGTGACCGGAATGAATTGAATATTACAGTATAGCGTTGACCCTGGATGAATGAAATTTACAGAATAGCATGACTGGATGAATGAATATTACAGATATAGGCATGACTGATCTTACAGATATACCGTGGGAACCTGGATGGATGAATATTACAGATATACCGTGACCTGGATGGATGAATATTCACAGATATACCCTGACCTGGATGGATGATGAATATTAACAGATATACCCTGACCCTGGATGGATGGAATATTACAGATATACCGTGACCTGGATGGATTGAAATCTTACAGATATACCGTGACCTGGATGATGAATATACAGATATACCGGCCCTGGAGGATGAATATTACAGATATACCGTTGACCTGGATGGATGAATATTACAGATTTACCGTTGTGAACTGGCTGGATATGACATATTTACAGATTAACAGATATTTACCGTGACCTGGATGGATGAATATTACAGATTATACCGTGACCGGATGGATGATATTACAGATATACCGGACCTGGATGGAGGAAATTTACAGATATACCGTGACCTGGATGGATGAATATTACAGATATACCGTGACCTGGATGGTATGAATATTACAGATATACCGTGACTGGATGGATGAATATTTAGATATACCGGGACCTGGATGGATGAAGTTATTATAGATAGACCGTGGGACCTGGTGGTGAATATACAGATATACCGTGACATGGATGGATGAATAAGTACAAGAATACCGTGACCTGGATGGATGATATACCGATTACCCTAACCTGGATGGATGATATTGACAGATATACCGTGACCTGATGATGAATATTACGATTCCCGTGACCTGGATGAGATGAATATTACAGAATATACCGTGACCTGGATGGATGAAGATTACAGATAACCGGTCCTGGATGAATGAATATTACAGATTATACCTGTGACTGGATGAATGAATATTACAGATATTACAGTGCCGGGATGGAGAATATTACAGATATACCGTGACACTGGATGGATTGAATATTACAGATAACCGTGACCTGGATGACTTTGGTGCATATTACAGATTACCGTGACCTGGATGGATGAATTAGTACAGATATTTACCGTGACGCTGGATGGATGAATTATACAGATATACCGTGACCTGGATGGATGAATATTACAGAGTATCCATGACATGGAGGAGAATATTAGAATACCGTGCCCTGGATGGAGGAAATATTATAGAAGACCGTGACCTGATGAGAATATACAGATATACGTGACGGATGGAGAATATTACAGATATACCGTGACATGGATGGATGAATATTACAGATATACCCTGACCTGGATGGATGACATATTACAGATATACCGTGGACCTTGAAGGATGAATATTACAGATTCGTGACCGGAATGGAGGAATATTACAGATAACCGGGACCTGGATGGATGAATATTACAGATATACCGTGACCTGGATGGATGAAATACAGATTATACCGTCGCCAGGAGGATGAATATTACAGATATACCGTGACCTGGATGGGTGAATAGTACAGATATACCAATGACCTGATGAATGAATATACAGAATACCGTGACCTAGATGACTGAATATACAGATATACCGTTTGACATGGATGGATGAAATATTCAGATATACCGTGACCTGGATGGGATGAATAATTACAGAGATACCGTGACCGGTATGGATGAATATTACAGATATACCGTGCGGGATGGATGAAATACAGATATACCGTGACCTGTATGGAAGTAATATTTACAGATATACCGTGGACCTGGATGACTGATATACAGATATACAGTGACCTGGATGAAGATATTACAGATATACCGTGACCTGGAGGGTGGATGAATATGACAGATAATTATAAACCGGACCGGGATGGGTGAATATTACAGGATCTATACCATGACCTGGATGGATGAGAACCTTCCAATCTTAAACCATGGAAGTTTTGGTTCCATATTATTCTATAAACTAACAGATAACAAACCCAGTTAAACCCACACATTGATTGTATATAAGTCTGCCCAGAGTGATGTGATTTGCCCACGTGGCTACTAAAAACTTGTGGCAGGAGCATTATCCGGGTGAGAGAGACACTAGAAAATGTGTCAACGGAAGGGGAAATGTGGGTGGGTGAGGATAGCCCTTTACCCCCCAAATTTTGATCCCCCATATGTATGCCCCACGTGGCCACCCAGCGGGACGTCTCGTCTATTTAACTGACATGGGAAAGGGTTAAATACAATCTGTAATCAGTGCAGTGAGCTATGATAAATATTATTTATTAATTCTCTCAGTGCCAATGGGATATCTTGTCTTTATAAATCGGTCGCGGCAGATCAGAAAAGAATCCATCGCGGTATAACGGCCGTCAGCCTAGCGCGGTATAAACGCCCCGTGTCAGCCTTAGGCTGTGTTAACTGGCCCGGTCAGCCTTGCGGCTGTATAACGCCCGTGTCAGCCTAGCGCGTATAAAGCCCGTGTCAGCCTTGCCGATGATAACGCCCGTGTCAGCCTAGCGCTGTTATAACGCCCGTGTCAGGCCAGCGATGTATTAAACGCCAGTGTCAGCCTCCTTGCGATGTTATAACGCCCGTGTCAGCTTGCCGCTTGAGAACGCCCGTGTCAGCCTTGCGCTGATAACGCCCGTGTCAGCCTGGCCGGGTATTTTCCTCCAGTGGTGAAGGTAAGTTGTTAGATTCCCAATAGAGAGAGAAGTTCGGGTCTGGTCTCAGCAAAGGGGCTGGTTCAAATTTCAAGGTTTTAAAAAAATGTATTTGTATTCGACAGATAAAGGTGATATCACTTTAAAAGTATTAACAAGATTAGCAGGAAACTTAATTTCTATAATATATACATAGAGGAAAAAGCAATATAAGAACGTATTTGTTCCGTATATAACGGACTGGGTTTGTTTACTGCTAGGGGAGCGGACAATTGTCACTTTGTGGCACTGGACACAGGAATATGGATTTCTTTTTATGTATTGATCAGATAAAATGGTATCTAAACTTTGTAATTACAGTGTCCTATTCACATGAACGTGGAAACGGGAGAAAGGCAAAGTAGCAGAAACCAACAGCACCATTATTATTACAATAAATAGCTAAAAATATATTATTACAGGAGCTGGCCAGCTCAAATGTACTAACACAGGAGTGGATCTAAAAACCAAAAAAATTCCCTACGGGAAACCCAATATAAAAGGGGTAGTGGTACCAATAGTTAATAACAGTATTAGATAGTATAAAATAAACATATAGTCACTTTCAGTGCTAAAAGGTCCAGAGTCTATTTAATGTGTTATGGACACCAAATCCAGCCTTGTAGCCTAAATCTGGATCCAAGGAGTGTTTGGAAAAAATTAAACCAAGAAAAGTATCCAAGTCTTGGATAGCCCGGCAATAGAAACTAGAAGGAAAGTAAGTATATAAACTCTGGATTTGCTGAATTAAGACTGCATTTGGAAGGGAATTTGTGTGTTTGTGCTGCAGATTTTAAAACTCAATTATGTCAATGAAGAGGACATTGTTGTTTTTTTACTTACCCTTTAAATATGTCACATGCATTAAAGGTGTGTATTCATTTCAGGTTGGGGGATAAAATACTAACTTTTTTGATGATTGGTCAAAATTAGTTTTTTTCACTTTAGTTACCCTTTACGTATGGCTGCCACAGTAATGGATAAGTAGATCAGTAGGTGTGTACCCGTGTCGGGTTGAGAGTTTAAAAAAAAACTTTTTTGATGATTGGTCAAAATTAGTTTTTTTGACTTTAGTTACTCTTTAAGTATGGCTGCAACAGTAATGGAGGGGTAGTTCCGTAGCTGTGTATACCTGTATCACGTTGGGGGTTAAAAAAACCAAAGTTTTTTGATTATTGATCAAAATTTGCTTTTTTGACTTTAGTTACCCTTTAAAGTATGGCTTCCACAGTAATGGATATGTAGATCAGTAGGTGTGTGTAGCTGAGTCTGGTTGAGGGGTATGTCTTTTTTGTTTTTACAACCATAAAACTGTTTTTTATTTAGGATTAATCTAAATTAGTTTTTTTACTTTAGTTACCCTTTAAGTATGGCTGCCACTGTAATGGATAAGTAGATCAGTAGGTGTGTGTACCTGGGTCTGGTTGAGGGGGTATGTCTTTTTTGTGTTTACAACCATAAAACTATCTTTTATTGAGAATACATCTAAATTAGTTTTTTTTTACTTTAGTTACCCTTTAAGTATGGCTGCCAACAGTAAGGATAAGTAGATTAGTAGGTGTGTGTACCTGGGTCTGGTTGAGGGGGTATGTCTTTTTTGGTTTATAACCATAAACTATCTTTATTGAGGATATAGGATAAATTAATTAGTTTTTTTGACTATAGTTACCCTTTAAATATGGCTTCCATGGGAATGGAAAGGTAGGTCAATAGGTGGGAGTACCTGGGTCTATGTGGGGGGTTGGGGTATCACCATTTATTTATTTATGACAATGAAAAACAAATGTTTTGGAATATCCACATTTGAGGATTGTTACCATTATAGTCTATGTGGAAAAAAATGTCCCGAAATTCACTGATAACACGGTAACGCTTCCGTGGATTCCTTAGCTAGAAGATAGCACACTTCTCCTATATGCCCCGCACGTCTGTACCGAATTTCATGTCTCTAGCTCAAAAACTGTGGGAGGAGATACAGTCCAAAAAGCAGAAGAAAAAACGGAAGAAGAAAAAAGAAGAAGAAGAAATAGAAGAAGAACAGTAATTGTGCTTTTTCAAGCCAAATAATAAGGATTTTATGGAAGCATTCAACAGTTACAGACAAGATGGATTTGATATAAAATGGGTGGACAGTACCCATGGACTTGCTATTTTTTCAAGTTCAAAAAGTGCTTGGAGGTGTCTGAAATCTAATTCCGCGGTGCTAAAGTTCGACCACTCAGTCAAGCAACAAGGGCTTCAAAGTCAAAGCAAGAAGATATTCTGATTTCCTTCAGCCTTCAGGACCTTGTCCCCAATCATCTGCACTTATGCAAAACGCCTCATAATGAATGCCTGGGATGGAATCAACCAAAGGAAATCACATTATAAAGATGAACTTCCTAAATTAAAGCAAGAAAAAGATGACATCCCTTTATCAGAAGAAGCACCAGCTGTGAAGCAGCTCTTAAAGAAGCACGCTTGATTAATTTTGATAGTTTGTTTTTATTGTATATTAAATAATAAATAGAGACTGTCTTGTTAATTACACATTCTAACTCACTGTACAATTTAGTATGTTTATTGTTTTTTTATAGGTGTGCTTGTAATATAACACAAAGAGTTTTTGCATAAGGTAACCCTTCCTATACCTCTCCTTGTCTTACATGTGATTGATAAGGGTAACTTGGGAGCTTAGGCTGGGTACAGACGATGGGATATTTTGTTCCGGACGAGCGATCGCTACCAAGCCAATAATGGCCGATGCGATAGTAGATATATATATATATATATATATATATATATATCCAACCAAACTAAACTAGCAATGGGGATAGACCCCCTTCGCTCAAGTACCCTATTAGCACTCACACACTTTAACCATCAGTAAGTAATCCAATCCTGTGTTGATGCAAGAAAAGTTTAATATAATATAGAATAATAAAACACACATCTATAAATAATTCCCCATTCACATAATATAACATATACCATAATAATAAGATAAAATGTAGCCACAACCTGGAAATACAAGTAGTTACTATGTGGTTAAACGAATCATGCACAGCTTGCTGAGAGTAACCAATTCTCACTGCTGCTAATTCTGTTCCAACATACATCTGAGTCCTTCTCATGTAAATGCAGAACTCCACGTTCTCAATTCCAAGGCAACAAAGTAAGTCTTACCGGGCGTCCCCGGATTAATAGCACTAGGTACGGATGTTAGAGATAGATACTGTGGGTGAGAACAAATTGAACATCACTGCCGCGGGGGTAGAAATTCGATATATTCTACCCTCCGCGGCAGTGATGTTCAATTTGTTCTCACCCACAGGTATCTATCTTAACATCCGTACCTAGTGCTATTAATCCGGGGACGCCCGGTAAGACTACCTGTTGCCTTGGAAATTGAGACAGTGGAGTCTGCAGTTACATGAGAAGGACTCAGATGTATGTTGGAACAGAATTAGCAGCAGTGAGAATTGGTTACTCTCAGCAAGCTGTGCATGATTCGTTTAACCACATAGTAACTACTTGTATTTCCAGAGGTTGTGGCTACAATTTATCTTATTATTATGGTATATGTTTTATATTATGTGAAGTGGGGAATTATTTATAGATGTGTTGTGTTTATTTATTCTATATTTATAAATACTTTTCTTGCATCAACACAGGATTGGATTACTTACTGATGGTTAAAGTGTTGTGAGTGCTAATTAGGGTACGTGAGCGAAGGGGGTCTATCCCCATTGCTAGTTTTTGTTGGATAGTTATTATTGACCCTCAGCACCATCCCATTAGTGATGGGATAACACAAACATCTATTCAATTATATCATTGTGCACTTACAAATATATATATAATAAAAGATAAAGTATATATATAATAGAGATAATATAGATATAATATATATCCCCAATGCGTGGGCACTCCAATACAAATTATATAAGATATATATATATAATAATATATATTATATATATATAATTATATATATATCCCTCCTATATTGAGAATATTTATATTTTTATGGAGATTCCATTGAGTTTTTAGGAGCTACCAGTGTGATGGGGGATATATAATATTACATGTATATGTACTTGTGGCATTTCTCTCTTACCATCTAAATTACCTTAAATATTGGCGAACGTTCCTGCGATTTCCGATGCACATGCGATTTCGCGTTTTGCGGCGAGCATTTTTTCGCGCAATCGCTTGCGTTTTTGCTTTAAAGATAGCGAAAACGCAAGCACGAAAGAAAGCGTGCATGCTTGATGCATTGTAGTGTAGCCTCAGCCTTAGGGTCATGAGCTCAAAACAGTTTGTTTCTTGTCCTAAACACAGACGCTGATACCCCCAACCCCCCACACAAACACAGGTACACCCACCTACTGACCTACCTTTCTCATTCCAAGGAAGCCATACTTTAAGGGTAACTATAGTCAAAAAAATTATTTTTATCAATCATCATAAAAGTTAGTTATTTAATCATACATGCAAAAATCACATACTCCCAACCTACACAGGTACACACACCTACTAACCTACCCTTCTGTTCCTGTGGCAGCCATACTTAAAGGATAATAAAGTTAAAAAAAAGCAAATTTTGATATATCCTCAATAAAAGTTCGTTTTATGGTTGTAAACACAAAAAAGACATACCCCCTCAACCAGACCCAGGTACACAGACCTACTGACCTACCCATATATTTTGTGGCAGCCATACTTAAAGGGTAACTATAGTCAAAAAAAACTAATTGACCAATCATCAAAAAAGTTTTTTTTTTTAACCCCCTACATGACACAGGTACACACTCCCTACTAATCTTATATGCAGTGGCAAGCGCAGAATTTTCATGGTGTGATTCCTAAATGGGTTACCACTGAACAAGCCCAGATGGAGGATCATGAACGAATACATCCATGTATTCTATTCTGTAGGATCATATAATAATATGATATAATTGTCTACTTGCGATAATTATCATAACAGTTAGCCAACACCGATATCACCTTTACTTTGTTATAGAGTATATATTCAAGCTAAGTATACAGAAACGATTTTTGGTCCAACCGACAGGTATTTTGTGTATGGTCGGTCGGGGCAAACATTGACAGTCAACCGTTTGCCTGGATCAGATTAACGGGGCAATTTGACATTCCAGTAAATCTTTGCTATTGTGTAGTCCATGTGAGACATTTGCTGTGGCCGACCACTCTATAGCGGTTAACGGTTGGGACGGAAAATTTCCCAGCCTACAATGTTGACAGTCAGCTATACAACCACCTCCAGGATTAATATGTCCCCTTTCCTGCTCAATAAGCTCCATCACAGTGTAGTAGGTACAATAAGTTAATGCATATAAACATATTTGAATTGAAGGGAGGCACACTCATGAAACTTAATCATATTAAAAATTTATTCAGGTGCTGAACAACCATGTACACAATGTTTCGGGGGGTCCAACACCCTGAATAAATTATTAATATGATTAAGTTTCTATGAGTGTGTCTCCCTTCAAATTCAAATATAAATATTGCAACTTACCGGCTGTGGCACGGACTGGTAGGGGGAGAATCCCAATTTACCTGTTACGACTTTACTTATGCATATAAAACCCATTATCAGCAATAACCCTGGCAGCTGCAGGGTTAATATTGATACAGTTTTTATGAATTATGTTATGCTACTGTCAATGACAGGGCAGATGGATACATTTTTTGAAAAATACAAATGCTGCTTCTCACTCACATCAATTACAATTTATCAATCTATGTAACAGTCTATGGACACCAGGAGAAGTAGAGCAGCAGACTGCACTGAGCAGGCAGGAAGGGGGAATTCCAGGCACCAGTATTCCCCTCCAAAGTTAACTGTTTATAGTTAAAAACAAATTTTAATCAATTAAGTTAATTATTTATCCCCCAACCTGACCCAAGTACACCACACCTACTGACCTACCCTTTCATTTCCGTGGCAGCCATATTTAAAGGATAACTATAGTCAAAAAAATGTTTTGACTAATCATCAACAAAGCTTGTTTTTTTTAACCCCCAACCGACCCAGGTACATATAGTCAAAAAAAATTTTTTTGACCAATAATCAAGTTTTTTTAACCCCCAACTGACACCGTACACACACCTACTGACCTATCCCTCCATACCGTGGCAGTAATACTTAAAGGTTAACTACAGTCAAAAAACAAATATTGATCAATAATCAAAATGTTTGTTTTTTAACTTCCAACCTGACACAGGTACACAAAACCAACTGAGCTAGACATTCATTATGTGGCAACCATATTTAAAGGTACGTAAAAAGTATAGTCAAAAAACACATTTTGACCAATCATGAAAAAGTTAGTCATTATCCCCCAACCTGACACAAGTACACCACACCAGCTGACCTACCCATTTATTCATGTGACATATTAAAGGGTAAGTAAAAAAACAACAAACCTTATCATTGCCATTATTGAGTTTTTAAAATCTGAAGCACAAAAGCATACATTCCCTTCCAAAATGTGGTTTCAAGCCAAATTTAAAGTTTATACTTAAACTTTCCCTTTCTAGTTTACAGTTCTTTTCCGTTTTTTGTTCTTAAATTGGTTACAAACAGGATTATCTTTAGCTGCTGAGGGATTGTGGAAAGAGTGAGACATGCAACAGTGTGTTTAAATACACAAGTCTCTGCATTTCAATGGAGAGCTGCAGTGGCGAGAACCTTATTAGAATCACTCAGTGATGTCACTAAGTGAATAGTTCAATTATTAGTGCCACTGCAGCTCTCCATTCCTAATAAACTAGAGATGTCCGAACTTCACCAAATCCGTTCCGCTCGAGGCCGGCTCGAGCGGACCCATTAAACCCATTAAAATGAAAAAATCCTCAAAACAATACGAGAAATCCTCGTAATTTCGAAAATTTTCAAAAATGCGGTTCGGAAAAGTGAAGGGGAAAACCCGCCATATCCGCAGTTTCGCAAACGTGGTAAATCCGCCGCGGATCCATGGGCCATCATACTATATATAACAAAATCAGTGTCCTACCTCTTATCCAGCCACCCCGGAATCGAACATTTCACAAAATAATGTCACAAAGAGGGGACAGGAGCGGATCAGCCGTGCATACACGGCACAGAACAGCCTGGCGCGCATGGCCTTACCATCCATTACGGCACATGAGGAAATCAATACCAAAGTAATAGGCGGGCACGCTCGGAGCAGCGGGCGCGCACCACACATATGCAAACAAAAAAGAGGGCGAACCAAAATGGAATAAACCAAAATTAACAAACAGGCGTAAACATAAAGCCTATAAAACTAAAACCGTGAAATAAACCTAAAACAAACATCGCTTCTGACTAAATTACTATAACATTTGAACAAGATGTTTAAACATTTATCTAAGATAAAGATTTTAAATAGTTAAAATGTTTAACAATGTTTTTTTATGTTATGTTCCAAAAATTTGGGGGAAAAAAGTTAAATTCTTTTCACCAGCTATTATAACTGTACTTATTTAAAATAAAAACTTGTGTATTATAGAAATAATTCGCCCCTACAGTGTAATATACGGCTATTATGCCACCTCGGAGTTCCCTGGCCTGTATAAAAGCATTCGGCCTACGGCCTCGTGCTTTTATATGGTAGAGAACTCCTCGGTGGCATAATAGCCTATATTACACTGGAAGGGGCGATTATCCCTTATATAATACAATGTAATTATTTGGTTTTCTGATTTGTGCCTCCATTGATTTACACTGACTTATCAAGGGGAGGGTAATGATACAGCAATATAACTGTAAAAATCAATGGGATCAATCAGAACTGTAGTAAACTTAGAACTCATAGACAGTTATTTAAAAAGGTGACCCCTAGACAGAACTTGAGTTTGTATTGGGGTTAGAAGCTAGAGGATGGAGGTATCATAACATGTGAATACATTTTACACATGTATTGTGGGTAAGTCACAGAGAAGGAGTCGCACTAATAGTGCCAGCTTCGTCTTGTGATGATTTCAAAACTTTGCATTAAAATATGCAATGTTTCAATGGGTGTTCAATTGCATATTGGCATCATTATTTATATTGATTTCCTTTAAAGGTTTTGCAGATTTTAGTACCACAACAGAAATATGATATAAATGATGTGTGCTGGAAGTCACGTCTGGCAGGACAACTGGAGGTCAGAATATTCCAATTACGTTTATTTTATTATTTACACTTGCCGATGGTATATAAGCATGCAGATTGCACCCTTTTTGCACACAAATGTGAACATGTAAATGGTCCTAGGTTTGGTGTAAGTGATGTTTTTTGGTCATCTACAACAAGCGTCCTTCATTGATAAATGAAATTTGCAAAATTAGAAATATCATTATCACGTGGATGGGAACATTATTTTGCCTGTATGTGTGTCTGAAAGGGGTTTGTTAGGCTTGCCTGGTTCAACAAACGTTCACCTGCCTTTAAACACAAGATGGGAGGATACAAGACAGGCATTTATAATTCAAGGATATAGAAATGTTTAATTTTAACAAGACTGGATAAATGCCATTAGCTATATAGTCTAAAACTTTATACCAAGGAATAACTTTTTTAATTTATAATAAATAAATTAGAACAGGCAAAAATTTTCTAAAGATCTCGGACATAAACAATAAAAAAAATGTGATCATTCCTTGTGATAATTTGATTGTGTTTTGTTTAAGGGGATCTGTTGGTCTTCCATGCAAGTACTGTCAATACAAGGGTTATTTAAAAGAGATAGCTCATACCATCCAAACAAGCCTAGGATGTTGCCTCTAGCTGTTGGGTATTTAAAGTTATTGGCATGTAAATTCTTACTTCTAGTTTGCACCGTGTTTGTGCCTTTGTGACAGGCACATCATCAGCTGCATCGTAAGCCCAATTCCCCCACAATCTAGTCCAAGGCCTGCAATTATCTGCGCTTTCCTCTGCTACAGACAACCTAGGTAGGTGTGTGAAAAATCCTTTCATACTTGTGGCTAGCTTTAAAAATGATAAAGATTTTCGGGGGCGGCGCTTATGATGTGGCTGTCCTAGCAGTAAGGAATAAATGGGCATGCTCAGGCCAGCAGTGAAGGGGTGATGGTGAAATCAAGTTTGTGTAGTTTGCAGCTAGAAGCATGATCATAGATTCATTATAAAGGTAAGGAGTTACTCTTTTTAATAGATAAATAGTTATAAAGTGTACAGTGCCTCTTTAAAAAATATTCATGTACAAATTATGATATATATTTTTTTTTTTCGGTGACATTTGTCAACAATTTACAAAAGAAATTTTTGAAATGTACCAGAATTATGGCACATTACAAGTCTTGGTCATTCGAATTTTGAATTATTCTCCTTCTGAATATGGTAAAGTGATTAAATCCTAAAACATTTATGTTGTTGTAAATCTATAAGGTATAAATTAAACTTTCCCAACTTTCCTGTAGGTGGAAAAATGTAGGAACTTTCTGCATTGTCATGCGATTGTCCATACATAATCTGAAGCTTGCACGATATTAGAATATCCCAATATAGTACAATTGAGATTCTTGCATGTATGGCCACCATTAGAGCCAAACATGATCATTTCCATACGCATGGAGAGAGCTTACTCTGCAGAATACGGTATATATAAAGGGTAGATTCAGTAGATTGAAGAACAGAAGGTAAAGAAGCTATGCCTTTTCTTCCTTTCTTTAATGAATGTAACAATGAGCCAGTAAAGAAGGAAGGGATCTTACCTGACTTTAATAAACCACAGTGTGCATGCATGCTAAAGTTAGTTAAAGGGCATGTCCCCTTAAATATAAACGTTTTAACATATTGTAGCTGTTACATGGTCCCGCTCACGGGTAAGTTCCCTCCCTTCGTTCCTGGCTCCTGTTAAATTACTTGAGAACAGGAGAAGACATAGATTCTTTAACTCCCTTTCTTAGATTCTTTAACTCCCTAATGCAAATAAATAGTTAATTTTGTGAGTGAACTATTCCTTTAAATATCTGGTAATAACACATATAATGTGCTAAATATATCAGTTAGGCTTTGGGGCAGGTAACAGACATGTGGCAAGTTAGTTTGAAAGTGTATTTATTACTGAAGAAATTACTGCGTCATCTTATCTTAGAAATAAATACATGTAAGTAGCACTTACTCTGAGGTGTGTGTGTTGCTGCATGCCTTCAATCAACATACTGTGTTTGTCCAGGTTCTGACCCACTGACTATTTTCCCACCTACCACTATCAAAACTGCATACAGCACACCACACTGTCAAACCATGCCATCTACAGTAAAACCGCTTACAAAAATGCTAAAACGTAAGATGTTTCCAATTGGTTACTGATGAAATAGGTTGCAGAAACAAAAAAATGGTCCAGTGATAGTTGGGAAAATTATAGTTTTCACTAATGGCAATTTTAAAAAAATTATTCTCCAGGTACATACCCTTTATGGGGACATGCCCTTTATGTAGTATGTAGAACTTTTAGCACATCCTGGATTTTCCAAATAACAAAGAAAAAGTTGCTGCTTCAAGTATTTATTGTGACACAGTCTTTCAAGTAGCTAACTGCCTCCCACCTTATGTGTTATACATAGGGAAGTTTGGATTTAATGGATAACATGTCTTTTAACTGCACAAGAGATATTATACATGAAACTGCCACCTACTTTTTCAAAACTGATGTTGCACTGCCATCTAATGGATGTTTGAGATCAACGTTGACTATCCAATGTTGTATAAATATCTATATTTATAAATAATGAGGTGGGAGTATATAATATTACATATTGTATAGTATTTTGTCCTATACCTATATATCAAGTTATAAACATACTGTATAAGAAAAAGATATCAAGTTATAAAAGAACTGATATTTTAATGGAATAGCAAAATAAATGTTATCCACACCTCGGCGCATTCTACTAAACATTACATAGTTTAGAAACATTATAACCAGTAAAAAACTTTAAGTGTGTTAGGTTTTAGAAATTACACAATAAAGTGGAAACTTTGCATGTCTTTTCCCATATCTCTGGAATGCTGGAAATGAGACATTTTCCTTATTCTTGAATATTTGGGCAATGCTATTTTTTATTAGCATGAGGCTTTGAAGTACTTCTGTTTAAAAAGGCTCTATTTCATTTCATATGGAAGGCTTTTGCTCCTTAAGCTCACCTCACCTTAAGCTATAAGACTGACTGGTATTTTGTGCTCCCAAGACCTACCCCATAGAAGTCATGAATCTGTATCATACATTGATAAATAACATGGTTGTGTGGGAAAGTCTGGGCCCTTTTTAGGACTTTCCCAATAGTGTGGGACCTCTAGCACCTGGTAGCACTGAAGGAGGAATAAATTCTGGGCCATATTTTAGATAAAATGCTGGTCCACTTGCGATATATATACAGCTCCATTAATACTGTGAAAATAGCCCCCAGTACTTTATGAAGCAGTTACTGCCTCCTATACTTTTAGAGTGACTTGCCCCCTATACTATCTAAGCATTGTAGGTGCTGGACATAAAGATGTGGATTAGCGCGACACACGGTGCTCGGAAATGGTGTCGCTCCCACATAGAGGAGAGGACAGGGAACTGAAGTTGAAACAGAGGAAAGAGTAGTTGGGAATACATTGAATATCTCTCACAGATCTCATGGTCTCAATGGGGACTATGATCTCTATTAGTTTCTATAATAGAGCTGTTTTTCTCAGGATGTTGACATTCTCCTATTGTGGAAAAGGAAGGCCAGCATACCTTTAAGAGATAATTTGTGTTTACATTTTTTGATATATGTGAAATCACTGTGACTGGTTTGATATATATAGGGTTGGGTGTTGTATTGGTGACGGGCTGGGTTAAATGAAATTGTTTCCTGTGACATGGTATAAAATGTATGTTAAGAGGATATAACCAATTGAAATATTTTGTGAGCCCAATGAATATAAATGTGTATGTACATATGTTTTTGTCAACTTTGTTTGGATATTGGATTTTATTTTTGTAGGCTGCAAATGATGATGGACTTGCATCAAATTCCTTTTGCCTTGAAAATTAGAGAATAGGGCGTGGCAAAATGTAATAAGAGTGTTTAAGCCTTTAGGCTTGAGGAACAAGGATATACCAGAGGATGATGTAGTTTTCACATGAAACACTTGAATTCACTTTGTGTTGCAACGTTTCATTTATTTTTTGAATTTCTCTATCTATATAAGTAGACAAAAGAGCATGCACCCGTTAGTATTAGAATAGTAAAAAGTGTGAAGAAATGCCCAGTGCATTTTTATATTTTTTTTTTTAATTTTATTAACATTTACATTCCTGGTAGTGAATGTGTACAATTCTTTATACAGAAATGTGTTTTGATACAGCTTGGTTACAGCTTCATTTTAGAAGGAAATTACATTTTATATTTTAATATTTTTTAACTTTTATTTTTTTGTTTTTTAGGTGGGTTGCACCATGCTGCAGCACGAGTTTCAGGAGAAGGTGCATATAAGTATTTGAAATATGAAGGTGGCACACATAGAGTACAGAGGATTCCTGAGGTGGGCCTGTCTTCAAGGATTGCAGAGGATCCACACTGGAACAATGACCGTAATTGTGCTTCCCAGCCCGGGAGTATGCTAACACTGTGAAGTTATAACAAGGGCATTAGCTATTTAATCTCAAATGAAATGCTAAAGAAGTACCTTATGGCTGCCAATGCAGAATGCTGAGAGTAAGTATATACACAATTTAATGTTGTATAAATGTGGTTTTCCAGCCACAAGCAAATATCGGAACCTTAGAAAACAAATTAGCAATATGTATGGAACTAAAACCATATAAAAGCTAAGCCTAGTTATTTTCAAATTCAAATATCAAATTAATTTATTTTATGAGCAAGCCGTGAGTTTAGTTTCAGATTAAAGGGCATGTCCACCCCAAAACTAAAATTTAACCCCTTACTGGCCACATCAAGTAGTTTAAAAACAATCCTTACCTTACATTCCTGCTCAAAATAGTTCCCTGCTGTGCCCCTCCAAAGTCAGGAAATGCTGTGTAGGAGCAGTGTGTGACTCATGCTGTTCCTGAGACTTCCTCAACCTCATCAAGGTTGAGGCATGCTCAGTGCAGCCCTCCCTGCCTCTCAGCCAATCACGGACGCGGCTGCCGGTCCCGCCCCTGCTTTCAATTCCATGCAAGCGAGAGGGCCTGAACACTGCAGCGGAGGAGAGAGGGCAGGTAAGGAAGAATTGGGGGACTTTCTAACAACATATTAATGCGGTTGGGGCTGGGGGGAGCATGCCTACCACATATCAAAAGTTAAATTTGGGGTGGACATGCCTAACAGGGTGTTTGGTCCCTAGAGCTGACAATAGTTACATGTGTTTACTCTCAAATGAACTTTTAATAACTCTGCTAGTCATGTACACTAGTGAAAGACGTGCACACTGGGTTGTATTCTTATAGCAGAGAATGTCTTTACTAGGTTGTTATCTGGGAAATGAAACATTTTAAAATTGTTTATTTTTATTGCAATATAAACTTGTTTGTCTGTCTGCTCAATCTTTGATGACTCCAATTCACAATGCCATGACTGAATCCTATTTTCTAATGTAATGCATGAACCATCTTGCTTAAAGGTAGATATTAGAATTGATTCTAAGGACCTGCGTATCGATACATTCCGATCCAGAGGTGCGGGAGGTCAGCATGTCAATACAACAGACAGTGCGGGAGGATTGTTCACTACCTACGGTAGTACATTACAGTATACAGAGTAATTGTCCATCAAAAACATCACATTGTGTCAAACCAACAGGAACCCTGCAATCCTTAGTGCTGTTTAAACCATGTTTTTTAGCAGTTAGTGGGGATGTTGTAGTTCAAAGCAGCTCAAAGTCAACAACATGACCATTATTAAATATATCTGCTTTCATGCCATGTTCTACATTGTTGCCGACAGTTCATTTAAAGGGGAATAAAAGTCTAATACATTAAGTTCAGTTGATTGTCTGTGTTATGAGGACCTTATCTGCTCTAATTTTATTTTTTTTAAAGCTAAACCAGTCCTATTGTCCTTGCTGCATTTAAGTCTTTGTGGTTGGGGAGGTGTGATTAAAAGTGCCCCAAATCCTGGAAAAAAGTTACCTACTGCTCTGCCCTTAATTTACCTCACACTCTGCCGATTCTCCCTATTAGCTGCTTGCTAAGTCAGAATTTCCCACATTTCAGTATTGGTTCGATCGTGCGGAAATAATGGATGCTGACTTGGGCTGTCCCCGAACCGAATGCCGGCCATTCGTCCTAATTGGAAATCTGACAATGTCTGAAAACCACGGCCTGATCGGGCGGTCCTTGTGGGCTGCACACTCGGTTGCCGCAAACTGACAGCCACAGATGCTTTCGTTAACAGTCCTTTGTCCTGACTGAGGTCGGAAGTGCCGAATGGTCGGCCCGGATGAAGGATCTCACTGTGTGTATCCAACTTTAATAGTTTGAGGGAGAGATGTTAAATGTCCACCACAAACAGTAAATAGTCCAACAATGGCACAAATGGGCACTTGTATGGCTTATTTTCCTTTTGGACAGCACTGGGGATTGTTGATTTTTGAATTGTTAGTTTCTTGTGGCACTTTTAATTTGGAGATCGAGCAAACCATTTATGTGGAAGCTCAAAAGATGATGTGAAATGTGCTATATCACAGTTATAAATACAAACATAAAATCAACATCACTCCACTTTATGGTAGGAGTGAACTTCAATGTGTGACATGGTTGGGCTATCATTTTGGTGGTTCACTGAATGCACAACTGCCCATGAAAGCTCTATTAAGAATCCGCCCCTAGGAAATCCTGGGCTGCCCGTGAGGGGGAAGTGCTGCCAGAAATAGAAGAGCTGTGGAAGAGAGCATGTACGAGGAGGCAAATGAAACAGCAGTCAATCATTGGTTGTGATGTTAGCAGTCAAGCTAGATTGGCTGCATGGAGCTTACGCGCAGTTCATCATCTTAAAGTGGTATGTATACTGAAAAAAATTACTTTGCGTCACTTATTCTATAAATAAATACATGCAAGTAGCACTTACTCTGGAGGAGTGTGAATTGCTGCATGCCTTAATACAATACTTGTTTGCTCAGGCTCGACTGCTGACCTGACTTTTTTCCACACTACCAACTGTCAAAACTGCATACAGTATACAGCACACCAACTGTCAAACCATTCCAACTACAGCAAAACTGCTTAAAGAAAATGCTAAAATGAAAGATGTTTCACGATTGTATTCTAATGAAATAGAGCACAGATCAACAAAAAAACAATACAGTGGTAGTTGGGATGAAATTATATTTTCCCCTAATGGGCAATTTAAAAAAAAATGTTTTTTTCCGGTGTACATACACTTTAAATATTCTGGTTAGTAATACAGGAAATAAAGTGCAAAATATATATCAGTTGGTGTTGGGGGCAGGTAACTGACAATTGACCATTTTTTGTTTTAAGGGTGGACATGCCCTTTAACTTCATTAAGTTTGTGGGGTGAACTGATATGACTTTAATTTTATTGGACTACTCAACATTACATTAAAAGGACAGTTACAGATTACATGGAAAATTATGCGATTGTTTTCTTCTGGTTTTAAATCAGCAATTTGTACATATAGTCTCATCCAGCAGCCAACAAGCGACACCTCACGTAGAGGCCACACGTGTCCGCGTTAGGGACCGAAATGGCCATTAATCAGCCACTCGTTTCCAGGCGTCATTTGTGAAATGCACGTATACAAGTCTTTAGTATAACTTAAGATCTTATACCAGGGACAACTAATAAATGACTGCAATTACTTGATTTACACCTTGGCATCTAGTTTATCCTCTCTGTGTATTTGTTGTGTCTGCACAATTGTGTATTTGTTGTGTCTGCCTGATTTGCATACTAAGAGACTGGATAGTCCTTATTATTTAATACCATTCTCTGTGTATTCATTTACATGCTGTTCAATGTTTATTGCAAATGTATTACTGTATACACAAGTACAAGATTTTAGCTGTCTGTGTAGCATGTTTCCAAAAGAAAAGATTCAATTAAAATAATTAGATAAAGTATATAGGATCTTCCAAAACCAGTTTAAATACACAAATTGTACAACTGAGTAATATAATTGTTTGTTGCTTATTCTGATTGGTAGTGTTTCATATAGAAGTAGCAGTGAGAATGCCAACAAGAGCGTCACAAATAACTGAAAAGGAAAAAGCTCTAAAAATTCTGAGAGTAAACTTCATGAACAGTCTGTAGAACAAGAATTGTCCGAGAGACAAAGTTCAAGAAAGTTACAGGTATATTGGGTGCTTTATAATTGAAACACTTGTATAAGCAATGGTGCTGTAACCATGGTAACAGTCACTTGTTTAAAGTGGAACTTAGGCCAGGATTTTAGAGGAGAGGAGTATTATGTGAATCTAATGAGACCCCACTTGTCTGGATATTTCAATCTGTGAGATGCAGACAACCCTGCATGCAGCACAAACCCAGTTTTCTTGTTGTTACTAGACTAATTATTGAGAAATCAGTAACGCAAAACTATAGGTGCCCCTTAAATCTGTTCAGATGATCTTTATTTTACGCGTCCCTCCTTTTTAACATCCTACACAAGTTAATGAAAGCTTATTTCATTATTATACCTTCATCATACAGTATGTGTTGCAAATATTCAGAATATGAGTCAAGCTGACAATGCACTATATTTTTCCTCCTAATGTTCCCGCAGTGTTCCAAAAATGTCTGGCCAGATGAGGACCTTTAAATTATGCAGTTCAATCGTAAGTTTAGCTAATTAAGTTTCTCATTTAAATAATGTTAATGTTTAATGAATTGTTTTTACAATATGGTAACTTTTTATAGGCTCAAATAACTTTTAAGCTTATTACTTTTTGAGTTTTAGATGTATTATTTAAGTTAAAATGTATTGTATTGCCATAATGTAGTGTGTTTATTAAGGGACATCTAATGGAACAGGGAATTAAAACAAATAGTAACATCTTATTCCTAACTGCTTTGTAACGTAATGATCATAGTTTGAATTGAACAATTTTGGTTTCAGATGTAAAAGCTGGCATGCACAAACCATTTTCATTGCAATACACCCGATTGAAATACCTATACTCACAATTAGAGTTGATGGAACAGCCAACTTCTAGTCTGAGTTTGGATTTTTGAAAAATCTAAAATCCCAAAATCAATAATGAGAGTATAAAAAATCTGAAAGTTTCAATTAAATTTAAAGGGACCAATACTGAAAAATGACTTTACCTTATCTTAAATCTATAATTGGAATACATGTAAGTAGCACTTACTGATTTGGTGCATTGTTGCATGCCTCAATCTGCAAATTTTTTTTTTAGGGCAGTATCCCCCTCCCTCTTTAAACCACTCCCAATTTCACCGACCATGACTTTTACCCACAAACCAACTGTCAAGCCTGCAGGACAGCATACAGCATTCCAACTCAAAACTCTGTCACCCATCCAGCAAAGTAAAACGCTCACAGAAAATAGTTTTGAGAACAAGGAACTTGATTGACAGCAAAATATAAGTTTTTAGATTGGATATCTAAAGAAATAGGGGGGGGAAAGATACAGTGTGTGGTTGGGAAGAATTATATTTCCAGGTTATGGTCATTTAAAAATACTAGTTTTCGGTATAGATGCCCTTTAAGTTTTAAGTAGCAAGAGTAAGTTAGTGTTAACTGGCTCAGGGACCTGGGAATGTTCTGTTGTATACATTCATATAGCACAACATTTCCGCATGATATTGCAAGCTGTATTCGAATATTGCAAATTGAGGATTGCGTATTTGCTATTACTCTTATATTCGGAATGAGGATTCTTTCCATTTTCTCGAAATTGGCCTGCATATTCGATAATTTCCAAATATTGTAGAATATCGATTTGAACATTTCAATTATAACCGAAAATCAGGAAAAATTTGCAATGTGAAAATCCAGAGTTCCTCCGGAACATTGGAACAGTCAGTTCGAGTAAGAAACCATCGAGTGGATAACATCATCCCTACTCTTTATCAATCATTGAGGTCCCAAACACACCAAGATAGATAATCACCAACAATAATTAACCTTCCAAACAATGACGGTGATAGTTCATAACATGGGATGATAATCATCTAATCACTTTAATTTGACAGGCTTTGATTCTTTAACGTGTGTATGGCCAGTTCAACTTATTTCTTTCAGAGAAGCAAGTTAATAAGGAATTCTTAATCAGTGGCCCAGAAAGATAGTCCATTTTTTGGATTAATCATTGAGAAGTGAGCAATTATTTATTTTATTCTGTATTTATGTTGTGGAAAGCATGGTTATTAGGGTTCTCTGTTTCTCTCACCTCCAGCGTTTTTGTTAGAAGTGGGTCATTATTTTTTTAAAAGGTAATATCCATTTTATGTCCTGTACAGGTGGCACAAGAGCTCAGTCTGAAAGAATTCGAACATACAATTTTACTCAGGACAGGATATCTGACCACAGAATATTCATGAAGTTCGCAAATATAAAGGGACACTTTCTGTGTGGGAATCAGTTGAAAAACATTGAGCATGTGGTCTAAATCGCCTTATTATAAAGGTGCACAAGTTTCTGTGCTATTGATCTGCAGCAACCAAAAAAATCAAATGTTATCTGACTGCAGTACCCAGTAACCCAGTAAAAAGCAACATCTGATGGTTGCTGTAAATTAATAGCATGGCAAAATATTGCACCCCTTATTTGCCAGCTTTTAAGGTTAATAAAGTTTCCAAAATAAGACCAATGGACCAGTATTATCTCCTTGAGGGCATCAACACTCCCTCCACAGCCACTCAGTGATTGATTGAGTCTCAGCCAATCTCTGAGCAGCTGTCTGTCCGGGCCCTCTGCTGCTTCCGTGAGCTGAATCAGCAGCAGAAGGAGAGCGTGTTCAGGTGACAGAACTAACAGCTATTTGTACCTGTTCCTTTCCCACATTATCATCATTACATTGAAAGAAGGTTGTTTCAAACAATATTTCTAACGAAAACAGTTTATCAATCCATATTGAACAACCTAGTCATAAAACAAATAAAATAGGCCATAACTGAATTCCCTTTAACTTCACAATTATTAATTTCTAAGGTATTTTGGGATATGTGTTATATCTGTAGATTTTTAAAGGGACAGTTCAGTGGAAATTTTCAATATTATCAATGTTAGTTGTGTAATGCCTTCTTAGTTTATTCTACAAATTCTCTTCCAAAAAAATGAGAGATCTTGAAAAATCAGTTGATTTCATACCTTGCTGTTCCCTGCTGTTGACATTAGTGAGCTGACATTCCAAGGATGCACCACATCCTTGGAATGTTCTAACAGTAATTTTACTGATTGGCTGTTGGATGGGTCAAAAATGCTCAGATCTCTACTGAGACACTAAATCAACCCAGGCGCTGGGTCAAGGGCAAAGACCATAACGGTGTTTGTCTATAGGGGTCCTGCAAACAGGAAGTCAGTATTTCGGTTGCATTTATTTATACACAGACAAAATTCTGAATTGGCAGTTTAAGGTCATGGGATGAAAAAATATGCCTTTTTTCGGTATTGGACTAGAAGTCCCCTTTAAGGTTTATTTCACAGTATTTATCTCTGGGTATAGCGGGGGAGTGTGTGTGTGGGCTTAAAGTCGTAACTTCTTACCTTCGCCCGATACCGATGCAATACCAGACATTAATCTCATGTATATATTTTTGTATATTTATATTCATGAATATCTTATTTGTGCGTATATGTGTTTCCTCCAGGCACTACGGTTTCCCCCACAATCATAGTAACATAGTAATTGAGGTTAAATAAAGACATACATCCATCAAGTCCAACCTATCCACCCTCTTTTTTTTTAAGCCTACCTAACAGTTGATCCAAGAGGAAGAAGCAAAAAAAACCACCAAAAAAGGGGGGGGGGGGGGGGGAAGGGATTCCTTCCTGACTCCAAACGGCAATCGGAAAGTATCCTGGATCAACCGGATATATGTATTAATACCAGTAATTCTCAATATTCTTTAGTTTTAGAAACTTATCCAGGCCTTTTTTAAAGCTATCAATGAATTGCCATTACCACATCTTGCTGGAAGACAGTTCCACGTTTCAACGTTCTCAACTGTAAAGAAAACCTTTCCTAACCGAAGATGAAACTTCTTTTCTTCCAAACTTAAAGGATGTCCCAAGAGTCCTCTGATATCTAGCCTATTAGTGAAACAATGCCACCAGAGAGTTCATTGTATGGGCCATTAATATATTTGTTATAAGGTTACATAATGGTATAATGGTATACACGATTCAAGTTCACGTTGGTTAAACGAGGATATGGTACAGAAAGAACTAATAAGGTTATATTAATAAATCTCCTGGACGGCAAAAAATACATCCTCGGGTACTTAAGGAGCTAAGTTCAGTTTTATCTAGGCCATTGTTTCTTATTTTTGCTGATTCCCTCATGTCCGGTGGTGTGCCTCTGATTGGAAAAAGGCTGATGTTATTCCAATATCAAAAAGGGTAGTCGTCACAGCCGGTGGGTAATTAACAGGCCTGTAAGTTTACTTCAGTGTGGGAAAGATCCTGGAAAGTTTAATAAGGGAAAACATGTTAGAGTATGTTTCAAGGACTGGACATTAATAGTAGTAACCACATGGATTTAGGAGGTAGATCTTGTTCAAACTAACTTGCTTGGCTTTTATGAGAATAGTATAGTAAGTAGAAATTTAGACTCTGGTATGTTACTAAATAGATGTAGTTTACTTGGATTTTGCAAAGGCTTCTGATACAGTCCCCCATAGGTGATAATGAATAATGCTAAGGTCTGTTGTCTGGGGAGAGTCACATTTGTACATGGTAGAAAAATTGGTTAATGAATAGGATGCAGAGAGTAGTTGTTAATGGGCTTCATCACTAGGACTAAAGTGCTAAGTGGGGGTGCCACAGGGTTCTGTGTTGGGGCCGCTTCTATTTAATTATTTATAATGATTTGGAAGTGTGGTATTGTCAGCAAGGTTTCTGTGTTTGCTGAGGACACAAAACTTGTCGACCATTAAAAACTTCAGAGAGTGCAATCGTTGCAAGGGGATCTAGATAGATTATCACATTGGGCTGCTAGTGGCAGATGAAATTTAATGTATGTAATGTAAGGTGATGTTGGACGTAAAAATACTTGTGACTTATTACTTAAATGGCTCTGTGTTAAGTGAATCCCTTTTGGAAAGGGGATCTTGGAGTTTTGGTGGATAACAAACTTAAAGGTAGCAAGCAGTGCCAGGCGGAACACGGCAAATCCAGGCAGCATGGTAGTGTTTGTATAAAGAGAGGTATGGATCAAGAGGAGGAAAATGTTAATTCTCTCTCTTTACAAAGCATTGGTAAGGCCTCATTTGGATATGCAGTGAATTTTGGAATCCTGTAGTACAAAAAGGACATCTTTGAAAGGGAAGGGTTCAGAGAAGGGCAACTAAATTAATAAGGGGAATGGGGGAGCTTGAATATGAAGAGAGACTGGAAAAGTTACATTATGTACGCGGAGAAAAGGCGCTTGCGTGGGGATATGCTATGTGTATAAATACATTAAGGGCCATACAATAAACTATTGGGGCATTGTTCACCAATAGAACATGTCAAAGGCACAAGGACATCCCTTAGGCTTGAAGAAAAAAGGTTTAGGTTCAAGCTCGGAAAGGGTTTTTTTTACTGTGAGAACGGTAAAGCTATGGAACTCTCTTCCAGTGACGTTTGTATGGCAGGTTCATTGGTCAGTTTTAAAAAAAAAAAGCTGGATGAGTTTCTGCAAACAAGGAATGTTGCAAGTTACTGTATGATACAAAAGTAGAGTTGATCAGGGAAATTTCCGATTGCACTTGGAGTGGAAGGAATTTTTTCCCCTTCATAAATTTGGTGGTTTTTTTTTGCCCTTCCTTGGATCAACAAGTTAGGCAGCAATGAGAATATTGCTAGATGGGTTGGACTGGATGGACGTAGTCTTTATCAACCTCAATACTTAAGTTACTATAAAGTTATCATATCCCCACGCAAACATCGCTTCTCCAAGTGAAGAAGCCCTACTTGGCTAATCTGCCTGCATATTCAAGCCCCTCCATTCCCCTTATAATTTGGGTGCCCTCTGATCTGACTGCTCCATTTCCAAGAGTCCTTTTGTATATGGGATTCCAAAACTGCACGCATATTCCAAATGAGGCCTTACCAGTGCCTTGTAAAGAGGTAGAATAAATCTTTTCTCTCGAATCGATCCCCTATTTATACAAGGACAATATCTTGCTAGCTCTAGCATTGCTACCTGGCATTGGTGGCTACAGCTTAGTATGTTAACCAGAACCCCCAAATCTTTTTTCATTACAAAGAAAGTTTATTGCAGAAGTTATTATGGTTGTAGGTGGCACAGGGATTATTAAATTCCAAATGCATCACCTTACATTTATCAACATTGAATCTCATCTGGCCATCTGCTGCCCATTTGATAATCTATCTAGGTCGCTTGCAACACTTAACATCATTTGAGAATGTTTCCAAAGCTCTGCATAGTTTAGTGTCATCAGACAACACTGAGACCTTGTTCTCAATGCCCACTTCTAAGTCATTTATAAACAGAATTAAACAGAAGCGGCCCCAGTAGTATATAAAGAAATCCTGATAAATGTATCAAATAAATGTGCTTAGATTGAAGGGTCAGGGCAGGGCCTGATGTGAATGTAGACATGTAATTGTAAAGCGCTAAGGAAGAGTTGGCGCTATATAAACCCCCAATAATAATAATAGTAATATGTGATGCACAGAGCATGTAGTTGCAGGTGTGGTTATGGTTGTTATAAAAGCACTGGTTGTGAGGTGACTGTCAACCAGAAAGCTAATAATCGTTGTACGATTTGCGCACAAGCTTTAATTTCCTTCTGTGCTGTTCCCTTTTTGACACTTCCTCCTTCACATGTGTTTTTTTTATAGCCTTGCTGTCCAATATGCTAATATAAGTATATATGTATGTTAACCCTGACTTGAGGGTGTATTCATAGACCATTCGAAATAACTAAAAAAGGCCGCAACCAGATATCACTAAATTTCTGGTTGGGAGGAACAAAATGAAAAGGCCTAATATTCCACCATTCTTACAAATATAAACACCTTGCAAAGTGATTACAAAGTTAACATTTTGGCTCTCTTTTAATGCCATTGCATGACAAAACTTCTAAAACTGTGTAGGTGACATGGATCCATGTGTAGATGATTGTTTATTGTTGGGTTTATAATTTAGTCAACAATATGTTGCTTCCTGTTCTTCAGGAATTCTTGAGTGGGGAGGGTCTATCTTGATGAACTAATCAAAAGTACAAACTCTGCTGACTGAAACTATTCTGGCAGCTTCTTAGAAATTATTCTCAAAGCAAGTACAATGATGCTGTGTGTATTCTGCATTTTAGCTCTACTTAGGAAAGAAAATCGAGTTTCCCTTGTCATGCATGACAAGCTGACACGCTGTGAAGAATTTTCAACGTACACAAAAAAAACTTGCCCAAAGAACAAACGTTGGAAAATACTAGAAATGCATATGGCAATGGTATGTAGTCAGGAAAGATGCCGACACTGGGAGGACTAATACAATGGTTTTCTAAGGATCATCCTCCATAAAAAAATAGAAAGAGACTGCATTCGGTGCCAGTTGTATTTGTCCTTGGTTTGCAAGAGAATAAAATAGGCCATCACGGTAGTGGGTAAATGAAAATGGCAGAGAATATCTACACACCACTGAGTTGATACTAACAGTCCGCTTATAAGAGGGTCTGTGTCAAAGTAGCCAGCGTGTCCCATTATCAGAAACAATGAGCACATTGGTATAATTGCACAGGTTTCCAAATACAGTTTACTGTTTAGCAAAAAAAAACAGTATAATAAACCAACATATTTAAAACTTGATTCTGTAATTGCTTTATCTATGCTGCAGATACCCAAAGTGTAATTAGTCCTTCATACGTTATAGACATAAAATGATTTGAACAGTGAGGTACCACACTATTTCCCACTGATGTAGTCCACTTACCATTATGTTGAAGGGGTGGTAACTCCAGGGGAGGGAGGCCCTGCAACCTCAGGGGGGACACTTCTTATTTTCTTGATATATATAGCCTACTCGAGGAGATGAAGGGCCCCATCAAAGTTTGTGCTGGGCACAGTTTTCCTAGTTAAAGGGTTGTCTCCCACTGAGGAAAACAGCTTTTTTTTTTTGGTTTACTTTTAAACGAATACCATCCCACAACCATCCCCTTTTCACAGAATTCCCCATGTTGTTTGCAGCAGCATGGAAAGTGTGCTGGTTCCTGGGGGTGGTGTCTGTCCTGTGCTGGGAGGTGCTGTCACTCATTGTTTGGGGCATCATTCATGTGTAGCGGACACCCCACTTGGCTGCCGTTAAAGGAAAATCCTTTCCTCCTGACTCTCTAAGTTCATTGTTACAGCTGATCATGCAGAGGAAAGCCAGGGGAGGAAAAAGTTATAAAACCCTTTCCAACAATACTGTAAAAAAGGCCAGGGGAAACTTGTGTTGTTTGTTAATAAAAAAATGGTTGTGTCTACTCTGAGAGGAGTGGTTGAAAAAGTGATCTAAGGATTAAAGTTCATTAGGGATGCGGGAATATGTCGGGCATATGGGTAGGGAAGGGGGTGGGGGTGGGAGACGAGAAAAAGGTAGTAACTGATATTACTCCTCCATTATTTAGTGAAAGTCGGCAAGTGCTGTGAGGTGTGATTCCTCCATTATCAGTAACTCCGTAGCTGAATGAGTCGGTGTCTTTCTGTGTGTGTGTGTTATAGGTATAGACATCGACCAACCAGATCGGATCACACAGACAGCAGTCCCGAGGACGCTCACAAGTTCTGTGCCATGCAACTAAAGGAACATCATGCGCGGCCATTTCCATGCAGGCAGTCACTGAAGTGGAAATGTGTTAATTATTATAGAAAAACACATCTCATGCTGAAGTGCCCCCTCATGAAAAATATTGCATGCAGTTCTCTACAAAAAAATAAATCCTGATGTAATGGAAGTGTGTTGGGTCTTATGGGTTGCAAGTCCATGGGAGCGGAACTTGATGATAATGGATTAACCACATGTAAAGTGATGCAAAAGCATTACACAAGGAAAGATGAAAATACAGTTATACTAATAGAAAAACTGAGGGAAAGAGATGGTTCAATTGCCAACAGCCCATATAAATATTTATATTTCATGAATAAATAAGAAAAAACACAATACATATTTCAGAACAAATGAAAAACTTTTAATACATCACAGTAAACCCCCAGTAGATGGAAGGCCCAGTGAATAGAACTAAAGAGTAGGAACTGTCGGACTACACGGAGGAGGAGCAGAGTGATCGCGGTAAACCTTACCCTTCTCTCCCGGCTTCTCTGTAGGGTTTTATTGAGAACGGGAGGCAAGACACTCACCCAGATTTACCCCCCATTCTTAATAAAATTGAATATCCAAACTTTTTTGTGTTGCTGTGGAGATACCATTTAATTAGCAGAGTGGTTCTGTTTGCACATCAAAAACCACCAAACCTAGCACCAGGCTTTTTATGGACCCCACATAATACAAGTGATTTGGGAGAATCTAAGGACTAAATGGACTTAATGCAGAAATGGTTCCATTTTTCTTTCTTCTGTCTTAATGTAGGGCTAAAAGTAAAACCAACAATGAGTAGAAACCAAGGATGCTCAATTAAGCAAGACAAAAAGGTACATCAGCAAATAAACAGCAGACCAAGAAGAGGGAACTTATCAGGGGTATTCATAAAGTTTTATTGTTTAAAGGTCGCTAATGTTGCCCAACAACACCAGATGTAGCTTTCAAATATAAATAAGATTGATTTGTTTGAGCAAAATTAGCACCATTGTAAAATGATACTCTGAACTTTTTATTGACTCTCCCTGATAATGCTTAAAGGCAACTAAAGCCTCAGAACAAAAAGTGAATCAGAAGTTCAGATCATCTTGATATAAAAGCAGTTATCTGTTGTCTCACCCTATCTTTGATTGGGGTGTGTGATGAAATGTACCTTTTTACATGTGGTTTGTGCTTTATTCCAAATATTGCAGTATAGCGTGTGGTCCTACCATTATGTTGTTTACATGCTCATCTAGCTACTGCAGGAACTGTTACAAGCAAAGTTCTATAAGCCAATTCCTGTTACATTATATATTAAAACAGGATCATGTGACTTAATTCAGAAGGTTATGTGCCAGACAATGCACAAACACAGTTAGTCATTATCCAGTACTTCGGGGGATTTACATTTACTTTATTGCCATTTTACTGGGGTGGTCATTCACAGTTGATTGGTATTCTGGGGGGGGATGGATGCATTAAGGTTATGGAGAGAGAATAAAAAACGTTTTATGCACCTGTTTCAGACTGGGGGTATATTCAGTACATTTATCGGAAAACTTCAGATAACGCAGGTTATACGTTAATGTAGGCTGTAGGGTCGTTACATTACTACCATTGTCCAACAATTACCATGCAGTAGTAAATATTACCACAAATGGTATTGTATAGGCGAGTGTATGATTACAATTCGGTTAGCGATACGTCAGCAATATCATCGCCTTTAGAAATAGGGCCCCTGGTTTGGAAACTTCCCTGGGATTGACAGGACTTGATGACCACAAAATAATACAGTATCTATTTTTGTGGTTTGCATCCTCTTAAATGGGGGGTTTGAGTATTTTGGAAAATTAACTTTTCACGGGTATCATGAATCTTAAATCTTGCTTGTTTTAAATTTCAATCCAGTCTTTTAATCAAGATGTACTTGAAATTAACTAGATAGAAAAAAAAAACTACAGCAATTCGTCTACTTAATTTTAAAACGTTGACCTATTTAAAATAGAAAGGCAAAGTAAAAGATTCATTTGGAAAATTTAATAATCATTTTCACAGGGAAAATATTTCCCTTGCAACCCCTTAGGTATATCGACGTGCCTAAGCTCAATTGATCTTTTGTTAGCCCTTCTTTATATGATAGTCATGGACTGTAATTTAGGAAGGAAAGAAGGCAAAGAGGAAGCTCCCACTCGGACCTGTCTCGTTTTGATGCCCCCAGTGCAAACAGCGAAGCTTGTCTGCCAAGTCCTTCCTTGCCTGCAAGTTCTAAGCACTTCAGGATCTTGGTTCTGTTAGTTTAGTTTTATTCCATGCTTTCATCGTACGGAAGCCAAAAAAAAAAAAACAGTCATGAGTTAACTTTTTAATGTTCTGAAAATAATGTCAACTAGAATCACCAATGAACATATTGACTTCACCAAGTAAAAAAATTATATTATTTGAAAAGACTAATAATAATAATTTATGTTGTAAGATTTCGTCTAGAGTTTCCAATACTGCTCACTGGCTCCAGAATACAGATGTTGTAATTAATGCTCTCTGGCTTCCAAACATAAAGTACCTAAAAGCTTACAAAGATTACCCCAGTAAAATATCTTTACAGTCACACAGGGCGAACAAGGAAGCAGTTATTTTGCCCTAAAAGATCAAAGTTTCTAAGAGTCTTTGTCACGCTTCTTTCTATACAAAAGGGCACAGTTTGTAGAAAAACTCTGGCTTGTAGAGTTTTATTAGAAGAAAGTTTTTTGAGGATTACTTGGGGAGTATTATGTGCTATTCAAGAGAACTTCAAATCGATAATAAATTCAGAATATTTCTTCCGCCAATAACAAAATATGGATGGCAATCCTACCTCCTGGTTGGGGATAGGGCAAAAAGAGCAACTCAGATGTTTGAAAACGTGCAACACTCAACAGCGGCCGTCATTCAGGAGGTACAGGATAGTACCAGGCCAGAGAGTGTGTCCTATGGACGTGGAAACAAGAGCAGGGAGCAGGGAAGAAGCTTCATCTCACTGGGCCCCATAGGCAATTTTATAGTCTGAAACTATAAAAAATTCCATTTTGTATAAAGATTTACACCTATTCATGGTTTCTAGGGAGCAGTGCTCACTATTTAAAAGAATCTGTTTTCAGAAAACGGCAGGGGGGATTGGTTTCTGGCAATTAAAGCAGATGGTGTCAGTGTGCTGACACACTAATATTGGACTGTGGATGCATATGCTAAATACTGCTAATAAAAAAAGGTTTTAGTAGCTGATGGACAGGTGCACAACCTATTACTCTAGAAAGCTTGTAGATCACTGATTACTGTGGTGCACATAGGGGGGGGACAAAATCTCAATATGAACACAATATACATGTGCGGGACTAAAACGGTAGTCCTCCAAAGGAAAGTCCCAAAAACGGCACTACTACAAATGGCTTCAAAAAATACAAAGGCATTTTAGTGGAAATTACATGCGACAGAATATAAATTATAAGGGATATAACTGCACTATATAAAATTAGTATTAAAAGTGCATTGGAGTAGGAAAAAAACAAGTCAAGTGTACGAGGTGCCAGTCATCAGCAACGACAGAAAGTAAAAAAGATCAGTAACCATACTCACAGTTCGTGGACTTAGCGTGAGAAGCAGGAGTCGGGACCGGGTAAACTACACTTGGTCCCAGACAGACCTACACTCTTCACCCACCTCAGGGAAACCAAATTGATTGCGAACTAGCATAATAAACCGACACCAGACAGATCCTAATGACCAAGTGTGGCGTCCCCCCCCCGTAACGGCGTATGTTCATTTATAGCTGCAACACCCATTTGCCATTACTCCTCAAACTGCCGACGTGTTTCGCCAAGAGCCTTTGCAAAATGGGCTTATCAGGGATCATTAGGATTTATCTGGTGTGGGTGATTATAACTAGTCCAGCAACCATTGGTTTGCACGAGGCGGGTGAATTCCTGGATTCTCACGCCTAGTCCCACGGAACTGTGAGTATGAGTTACGATCTTTTTACTACTCAGTCTTGGCTGTGGGATGCACCTAGGTACACGGACATGTTCGTACTCGGATCCAGTTATTTTTAAGCCAGGGACGCTGGCAGTGAGGTATGCATTTTTATTCAATGAGCTTCTGTTTGTGATATCTAAGGGGTGTTTTGTCCAATGCACTTTATTATAACTTACTATATTATTATAGTCATGGTCGACATGTAATCACCAATAAATGCCTTTGTATTTTTGAAGCCATTGGTAGTAGGCACGTTGATGGCGGACTCTTCTGGAGGGCTACCTTTTAGTACGACCACATGGTAATTGTCTTATAAAAAAAAATGGTTGCTATGGGACTTTAGACGGTTTTGCAGTGGATGCCCAGGTATCTCAAAAAAGATTTTTAATGCCGGTTAATTGATTTGGGGCACCAAAAGTTTTACAGCCAATCACAATGCAACACGACCTGCTATGGGCCTATACATGGATGTGTGAATCCTTGTCACCGCGATCACACTGTATTGGAAAATAAAAGGAGCGCAGTGCCCAGGAACAGCCCAGGAGCATACCAACAAACTACAACAGAGTGAAAAACATTCACTGTGTAAAGACTATATAGGGGCAAAAGAGGGTTAGCACAAGCTTGCTGGGCCTAGGGAAAAGAAAGTATAAATCAGTTCCCTGCTTCCAGTACTATCACAGAACTGGTAGAAGGGGTTAGATTTTTTTTTTTGACACTGAGGGGGGAAGTTGGATTGGTTTCTCTTTATACTGGTTGAGGTGTGTGGGGTTGTAGGCTAAAAAAATTCTGATGGCGAATCCAAGCCATTCCGCTGTGGCGGCTAAATGGTCGTAAACCATTGGCGTTATTTCTACCAAGCGGGGCACATATGATTGATACCTATGTAGATTTACGGATATCTTTCTTTGTGATCCCGTTGCCTTTATAAAATGTCCCTTAAAGGGAATGTCGGTCTCCATTAACTAAGTGCCTATATTATGAAGAGATATCTGCCATGGATCCGCTTCTCATGCAATATATCCAAAACTTGCAGCAGTTTATAATAGATGGTGCATTCCTGTTAACTTACATCACCAAATTACTATGAAACTTGTACGTACGCACGTTTAGGAGCGTCCTCACCACCCTGGAGATCCCAGTGCTGCAATCACCTCCCATAGATCCTATCTCCCAATAGAGTATGTAATTCGCACAAGAAAAGGGGAATATCCCCAAGCAGAGGCAGGCTGACCGGACTTGTGATATATAAGTAAAAAAATCAATACTTTATTCCAACGTATATAAAAGCATGCCATGCAGGTTCCAGACAGATGTAAATAGGCGGCACACACACAAGCTCTCCCTACGCGTTTCGTGGATGACTTCCACTTCCTCAGGGGCTCAATGGGGTGTGTCACTCTAGGTACTATATATACGCCAAACATTAACCCCTTAATAGCGCTTAAACCAATTAAAAACCCTTAAGAAAACATAACGCAAACATATACCACAATGCATATTGTACAAAATCTGAACATTTAAAAATACATGAACCCATTACCCTATATTGTGGTAAGTATGACTGTGTTCCTTATGATTATGGTAGTTTACATTTAAACCCGATTATAAAACAGACCTATCCTATTATAATTATATCATTCAATAATGGAACACTGACAGAAACATCAAACAAGCAGTTGAAACAGTGCAAACATTGTAAACATTAATATGGATAGACGTCACTTAGAGAGGGGAGGAGTTGAACTGGGGATACATAAGACTGGATATTTAGTTCATACGCAATTTATTTCAAAATCCCTATTGAGCAATGGGGAACAAACTGTATCTAAAAGAATGAATCAAAAAGCTTCTTTTTTAAGGGAGTCGCGTTGCCCTTGTCCCCCTTCTCTGATTTCAAGGGACATGGTTATGATCTGAAGATACCTTAATTTCCTTCATGAAAATCCATAGACATGGGCAGTTATAGCGGTGTCGAACAGCACCATTAAGAGTAGCATATTGGTTGACTCAGATTCTTTTATATGCCAGCCTGATCAGTTTTACCAAGTAATGTTTGCCACAAATACAGGTGACCAGATATAATAATATAAGGACGATCTAACAATACCCCCCCAATGTTTGTTGAGTAGGTAAATTCTTCTCTTCTCACCCCCTACTAATTCCGCAAAAATTTCTAGATTCTGAATATATATTGCACAATTACATTGTGTTAATTTCACATTTTGTAAATTTCCCTTGTAGTTTAAATGCCAAGTGGGGGTGGTTTTTTTTCTATTGGACGTCCCCCCTGCAACAACTCGGGGAACCAACCTCTGATCCTTTTTATGGTACGTGACCTTTTTATATACAACACTTGGGGTTAGGAAGGGTATGTCGGTAAGATGTCTTTCAAAACTTGGGATCCATTCTTAGAATGGCCCCCCCCAATGCTTATGTAGGTATCACTACAGGGGAATTTATTACTAATCCCTGTTTTGTAAAAAAGCTGTGATAAAGCTCGGATGGGGGGTTAATTTACAGGGTTGGTTTTATCCTTCTAGTGTTCCTATTGCTTTTTGTTTTTCATTAGAAACAGAACTTTCCTATCACACAACTTATTGCTCTTACATAAAGCCATTTTTATATTTAACGTGGGATATCCCCTTCCAGGAAGTCTATCCCCAGTTCCATTGATTTACTTTGG
This sequence comes from Hymenochirus boettgeri, assembly GCA_019447015.1. Classification (NCBI taxonomy): domain Eukaryota; kingdom Metazoa; phylum Chordata; class Amphibia; order Anura; family Pipidae; genus Hymenochirus; species Hymenochirus boettgeri. The sequence continues at coordinate 26,666,012 of CM033477.1, forward strand.
AATATGTCCCAAATTAGACGAACAGAATGCGTTTTAAACGCAAAAACTTCCAAATGGTTATAGCACCCCCCCCCCCCCGTCATAGTCTGAGGACCCGAATGGCAATATCTGCTAGTAATAAGGTGTTCTAGTGAATGGGTTTAAAATATAAATCGTTCATAAACCCTTTTCTCGTTCTGTATAAACTGAACTCTATATCTAGAAAAAATCAATTTCGGTTTCATGCCATTGGACTGCGGAAGGTAATTAACCCCAACCCGTGGTGGGGCAATATTGCAGTAGTTCAAACAAAAAAACCTTCCCAAAGAAGTAGGTGTTCACCCCAACCACCATCTTCTTGCCCAAATCAATATCAGGTCATCTGTAGATTTTTTGGACCTTGATATGGATTTCCTTATCTACAGAGACATAGCGTGTAGTATATACAGATACATATGGGTGAGTATATACGAGATGAGGGCACCATCTAAACCCAAATGGGGACGTTAGCACAAGTAATTAATAAGAGGATATTCAATTTCTTTGTATTTTTAACAGTCTCCACTTTTCAAAGGAAACACCTTCCAGAAATTTGAAATAACCCCACAAACGATACATTTTTGTAATCTACACACACCCTCAGCTACGTATGCTATTCTTTCACATATGAAGGATCTGCACATTAATGCTAGTACTCCATGTTTTTGGAGATTCTGTAAGAAATTAAATATGATGATTCTATGTTAGAATTTCTACCTATACCCCTTTGACAAGTAAAAAACTAAACTAAATGTCTATCTTACATATCCTAAATTGAACGGTATGCCATATGCGTGGGTTCAATTAAGTATAGAAAGAGAAGGAACAGAACCCATAGCACTTGATTTAAAATCCTTTTTTTAACAACTGGGAAATATAATAAAACATAATTATATGTATCAAGAACACGCTACACGTTTTGGAGCATATCGACATAGTACAGCAAGAGTAATATAGGTGGATTCATTACTAACAAAATTCTTATTAGCGGGTGGGCAGGTAGTCCATGCTGGAGTACATAAGGCGTAAAAACGCCACACATTGTTCGCCTTAATGGACTTAATCGATGGCTGCCATAGAACAGAAGTGGAGCTTTTTTATAGTGTCACGTTCAGTGTTAGGGGGGGGAATCACTGACCAAAGCCTGGAATGCCCCATCAGCCGATCCTGCAATCCAGTTTGCCAATTTGCGCATGTCATGACGTCACTAGCATGCGCGGGTGGCGTGCACGGGCATGGAGGGAACTGACACTGGATTTTTGGACACAAGTCTGCATCGTAGTCCAGGAAGTCTTGGGGGCAGAGCTATCTGAGTGAAGACATGTTCCCAGATGGCCACACTTTACTGGGGCACAGTAGGCCTCTGAAGGGACCTAAAAGAAAAAAAAGGGAAAGGTTAGTTAGGGGTACAGCTTCCATTTAAACTCAATTTTTTTTTTTGAGTTTACTTACCTTTAAATGGAACTTCTGCATTTGTGCCTTAAAGAAAAAATCGAAGTGCTCTGATTTTTGAACAGCTTCCACTTTTTCAAATGAAATCACCCTCCAAACGTGGAAATACCTTTACAACTATATATTTTAAGAAGCTATGCACTTTTAGCTGTCTATGGTCCATTTTTTCATACAAAATAAGAAATTCGACGCAGTAATTCAACATCTCCATGCTTTTAGGGATTTTTTTTTGAAAATATAAAAAGAAAAAGAAGATCAAAGATAGAAATATTACCAGAAACCCACTGACAAGTAAACGGTATTTCACTAATAATGTTCAATGTTGCACATGTCCTGAATCAACCGGTATGCTATATGTGGGGGTGCACAGAAAGATCAGGCCACCAACTACTCTCTAATGGGATGCAGGCGCAATTACAGAAAAAAATCAAGTGATATTAATTTCAACCTACATATTTTGAGAGGCTACACACCTTCAGCTATGTATGGTGCCATTCTTTCATACATAAATTAAGAGTTTCCGATGCACTAATGCTTTTTTGAATTAGAAAGAGGTCACTTATACCTTTCAAACAACCAAGAATGATAGCCTCTAGCTTATTTGGTTCCTAAGTTTATGCTTTAAATTACACTTACGGCCGTCAGGAAAAAACAAGGAAGTGTTAACAGTGACATTATGTCTGTTGTAAGAAGCTCCCCCACCCCAAAAAATGGGGAATACAGTTTGGCATGCCACGCCTGTGGCAAAGGTGTCAAAGCAATAGTGCTAGTGATTCACAGCTCACAGTGCTAGCAGGAAACGTCACCTTTATATTGCTATACTTTGGATAATTTCAGGTAGAAAGCATGATACTGGAGTCCTTTAGAGGTACAAATGTGCTCTTTTTAAATAAGGTCATTTGTATGGAGATCACAGTTACCCTTTAAGTTAGAAGTTTACCTTAAACCCACTTGACAAGTAAATATCCCACACTGTCCTTAATAACACGGTATCCATATGTGTGGGTATCATCAATAGATAGAAAGCAAACCTGAGGAAGGGGACTACCCTGAAACATTGTGTAATTCAGCATAATTTAATTAATGTCTAAGTTTTCCACTATATGAGATTGCCTCTACCTATTTCTTTTTTGCGTGGGTATACAGACCAACTAATATCATATGGAATGTATGCGAAGTGCAATTACAGAAAAAAGTTCTCTGTAAATTTGACAGCCTCCACTTTTTCAGAAAACACTCCTCAAACTTGGAAACCACCCCATAAACTATATATTGCTGTACCTTCACACCTTTATCTATGAATGGTGCCCATTCTTTCATACATCTCTAAACATATGCGTGAGTATATACAGAGACATATGGGTGAGTATATACAGAGACATATGCGTGAGTATATACAGAGACATATGGGTGAGTATATACAGAGATGTGGGCACCATCTAACACCAAATGGGACGTTAGCACAAGTGCAATTATAAGAAGGATATTCAATTTCTTTGTATTTTTAACAGTCTCCACTTTTCAAAGGAAACACCTTCCAGAAATTTGAAATAACCCACAAACGATACATTTTTGTAATCTACACACCCTCAGCTACGTATTCTATTCTTTCACATGTGAAGGATTCTGGACACAGTAATGCATAGTACTCCATGCTTTTAGGAGATTCTGTAAAGAAATTAAATATGATGATTCTATGTTAGAATTTCTACCTATACCCCTTTGACAAGTAAAAAACTAAACTAAATGTCTATCTTACATATCCTAAATTGAACGGTATGCCATATGCGTGAATGTCTATCTTACATATCCTAAATTGAACGGTATGCCATATGCGTGTGTTCAATTAAGTATAGAAAGAGAAGGAACAGAACCCATAGCACTTGAGTTCAATTAAGTATAGAAAGAGAAGGAACAGAACCCATAGCACTTGATTTAAAAATCCTTTATTTTAACAACTGGGAATATAAATAAAACATAATTAAAAACATCAGTATGTACTCCTTATTGGTTTAGTATCCTATAGTATAAGGTAAGCATATTTATCAAGAACATGCTACACCTTTTGGAGCATATCGACAAAGTACAAAGCAAGAGCAATATACAGTAGGTGTGTAAGGGAAGTTTTTTATGTAAGAAGAATAAAGTCATGGGTTGAGGTGAAAGAGAGAGCCAAGAAGTATGTCATCCACTATGGTAACAGCTGGTGTATTCATAGAAAGCATAAATGGGACAAACAAGGGTTGACTGTGAGGTCATAATCAATATATATTGCTGTACTCTTCACACCTTTATCTATGAAATGGTGCCATTGTTTCATACATATATAAAGAATTCCGGACACAGTTATCCACAGGACTTAATGCTTTATACTAACGTAAATTCCATTTCCTTGAACCCCAAAGGCAATAACCATGAGATTAGGAGATAGCTCCTCCCTGGTAGGACAGTCCCAACATAAAAAGACCCTCCCTAAATCCTGCCCCTGGTAGGACAGTCCCAACATAAAAAGACCCTCCCTAAATCCTGCCCAACTAGTCCAACTAGTAGTGAAAAGAAAACCAGGAGACCACCATAATGGAACAATTTTATTTGGGCGGGAGTGTGCTGCCTTTGGGGTTCAAGGAAATGGAATTTATGAAAGTATAAATTCAAGCTTTTCTTATCACCCCCAAAGGCAACAATAACCATTAGATATCACCAAGTAGTGAAAACAGAAGGGAAAGGAAGATAAGAGTAGGAGACATTACTAAGGACTAGAGATGTCCGAACTTCGCAAAATCCGATCCGCTCGAGGATCCGAAAATTTTCGAAAAAATTCGAAAATCCACAAGCGGACCCATTAAAATCAAAGTTTGGCAAAATCCGCATTCGAAAATACGAGGATTCTTTGAAAATACGAGGATTCTTTGAAAATACAAGGCTTCTTCGAAATTACAAGGATTTTTCGAAAATACGAGGATTCTTCGGAAATACGGACCCGAAAATGTGGCTTGCTCTGTCCAAAAATGTGGAAAATCTGCGAAATTACGAATTTTGCAGAACACGGTTCGGAAAAGATCAGAAGGCAGAAATCCGGAAAATCCGCGATATCCGCCGTTCGCGAACGTGGGAAATCCGCCGCGGATCCAGGTCCGCGAACCGGCCCATGGCACAAAGCTAGACTCTGGAGGGGCATAGGTAAAAAAAAAACATGGTAACGGTATTTTTAAAGCTCCAGCTTCCAACATAAATAGATTTTACAGTGCACTTATCCTTTAAGCTTTTGATACTGTACCATACAGGCGACTTATGTATAAACTGAGGTCTGTTGGCCTTGGAAAAAACGTATGTGCATAGAAAGGATAGAGAATAGAGTTAGATAATTGGTTGTTAGATCACGCACGTAAGGGAGTGGTTGTCAATGGAGCTACATCTATTTGGGCTAATATTCTAAGTGGGGTGCCACAGGGTTCTGTACTGGGGCCATTAGTATTAGTTTTCTCCTTCTTTACAAACCACTGGAAAGGCCAGTTTGGAATATGTGGTGCAGAATTTGAATCCATATATAAAAGAAACATCTTGGAAATGTAAATTAATGCATGTATATGTATGTATAATTTTATTTATAAAGCCCCACAAGGGTACGCAGCACTGTACATTGTTATACAAACAAGGGGATAAGTTAACAATTTAAATAACGTTTCATACATACAGTAGGTCAACAATACATATATTTAAATTACAAATAAATTGATATAAATATGGAGTGCCTTGAAACATAAGGAATGAGATCCCTGTCCCAAAGAGCTTACAATCTATCTATCTAAGAGCATGAAGAATTGTATGCTATTAAAAAAAAAATACTTTGCCTTATTTCAAAAATAAAATAATCATTACCGCTACTTTTCACTTTTTGCCATATATCGCTGCAGTAACCGCTCAGGCATATTTATAAAATGTCGAAAAGTTATTTTTTCCGTTAAGTTCAGCCATTCCAATTCGCCAAGTCTGAGGTGGCAAAAATGCATAAGTGGACATTTATTTAGCCTGCCAATGGGTCCATGGAAGGTGTCAGTACATTGTGGAGTGTTTCTCAATACTAATAAGTACTCAGGGGGGTGTTAGACTATTTTCCAGCATTTACTGTAATGCAATCTGCGAGTTCCCTTTTTTAGGTTCATTTTTCGCCTTTTAAAGATTTTTTTTCAAGTCAAATGTGGGTCTGAGGGACATATTTATAAAGGGGCATTATATTTGCTTTTTTTAAACTTCCAACTTTCAGCACAAATAATGCTGAAAATATTCAGCACATATGATGGTTAAAAGGTAACACTCCCTGGTGGTATTAAATTGGTTAATACACACTGAACACCTAACTTTGTTTTTTTCAGCCAAAGGTATGATAAATAGTATAAAACTCAAAAGGTGAATTTTCTCTATTTTATTAATAGGATAGTGTCAGGGGCGGGACTGGGCCAGTGGGCAGAGGGGCAAATGCAATAATATCCGGGCTGGTTCAGTCAGTGTCAAGTTTGAGTAAAGTTTAAAAAAAAAAACGTTCTATTAGGGATTCCGGACACTGCCTGGCCGGACGTCAGGGGCACACGCTCCTACCATACATGTAATCCAGCAGGAAGCGTCCCTGTAATACATTGGATGGTTGGGGGCAGGTTATGCTTGCTGCTGGTGAACTTTTTTTTGGAGCTTCCACTACCGCCTTCTGTGACTTAGTAGTCCTGACCAGACCTACTGAGTATAGTAGAACAGACAGGGTTAAGGTCAGTGCAACTTTAAACAGTAGCATTGTGGCTGCAGCTGCATTTCCCCAAAAATGTTTTAGGTCCTAACTAGCTTAACTGTCTATGGGGCATTTTAAATATTCAAGTCTGTGCTTCTGCTGGCATGGATTGAGCATTTTATAGATACTATATAATATTGAGAATTACTGGTATTAATACATATACTGTAGCTCTGGTTGGTACAGAGATAGTATATAATATTGAGAATTACTGGTATTAATACATATACTGTAGCTCTGGTTGGTACAGGGATTCTATATAATATTGAGAATTGCTGGTATTAATACATATACTGTAGCTCTGGTTGGTCCATGGATACTTTGCCATTGTAATTTGGGGTCAGGAAGGACCCCCTCCCTGGGTTTTCTTTTAGCATCCTTTGGATCAACTCTTAGGTAGGGTAAAAGAAGAGGGTATCAAGGTTGGACTAGATGGACTTATATCTTTATTCAACCTCAATTACTATGTTACTATATGCAGTGATAAGCCAGGTATGCCTGATATGGCTGTAGGGTTAGTGCATAGATCTAGGCAAGTGTATGATCTTTCTGATACAGACTAAGCAATACTTGGAAATATCTGCTTCTGCATACCCAGCCTTAAAGAACAAGCAACGCTAAGACCATTGAGCTACTTCTGTTGGTCACAGGATCCCTCGTTCCTGTTTGATATTCTCTGTTGGTTATTCTATTAGATCATACTTAAAATGACTGCGTGTGCATTTCCGATCCCGTGCATTTCCGGTCCTGTGCATTTCCAGGCCCGTGCAGTGAGGCCTCACCCTTAAAGGGCATGTCCAGTGAAAAAATAACTTAAGCTAGAAATGTAGAGGACCCCCCAAACCTAAATTTCGCATTATTAATAGTTGCCAAATATTCCCCTGAAGGGACTTACTTACCCTTGTCTCTCACCGCAGAGCTGCCTCCCCCTAGTGACATGGCCACCCTCTAACCTTGTCTCTAAGCAAAAACCTTAGTTTGCGGGCCTCAGAGATGGACGCATGTAGTTAGAGCTCTGTGTCCTCTCCCGCATAATTAGCACTTTAAGCACCAGAAAAAGGAACCAAACCTACTCAAAATGGGCAAGAGAAATGCCACAAAGACCCCGACACCACATGCGGACAGCACACCCGCCGATCTCAAACAATTTTTCCAGAAATCAACTGGAACCAACAAACCTAAAATGGCGTGGACCCAGGCATCAGCACCATCATCCCAGGTACAACTACAAACGAAACCCGACTCTGACAGTGACTCAGACCGGGAACCAACAGACACAAATTCAGAAACTACCTCCGATCTCTTCCCACTAAAACAGATTTCGCCACTCTAATCTCCAGAATGGAGAACACATTTAAAGAAGAAGTGGCGGGTCTCCGCTTGGATATAAGAGATATGGGAGGTTGCATGGACGACATGGAAACTAGCTTGGAAAACCATGAACTAGCAATACAAGAGGTACACTCTACTATTACATCCCAAAAAAGAACCATCCGCTCCCTGCTAAACCAAATAGACGATATATAAAATAGAGGAAAGTGCAATAATATAAGAATAAGGGGACTCCCAGAGTCAATTCCCCAACCAGATCTGAAACCAACAGTTACAAAAATCTTCAATACCTTACTAGGCCGTACAGAGGATACAGACATACAAATTGATCGCATACATAGGGCCCTCCGCTCCAGGGACACTGGAGACCCCAGACCACGAGACGTTATATGTTGTATCCACTACTTTGAACTCAAAGATCAGATAATGACCAAAGCCCGAGACTGCACAGATATCGAATTCAACGATACCCATATCCACCTGTTCGCGGATATCTCAATAAGAACCCTACAGCAACGTAGAGCCCTTAAACCTCTACTTGAAATGCTAAAAGAAAGATCCATCACATACAGATGGGGGTTCCCTTTTTCTCTCAACGCCCGGAAAAACAACACAATAGCCAACCAGAAGACTTACCAACCTTTCTACATAAACTTCCACCAATAACCCTACCAGAATGGGAACCATCCACTACAACAACAATCCGCCAATCCAAAGAAAAATGGACTACAATAACAAAACCTACCAAATGTCCAAAACCTCCTTCACCCAGAAACCATCCAACTACCCCAACCTGAACAAAATACAAATACCTAATTTCTCGCTCATACATCCGCCTACAAGGTGCACATCTCATGAGCAAAATGGGAGACTGATAACCCACCATGAGACCCTTCCAGGAACACGAACGCCTGTTACTGACTACCCTCCCAAACCAATGTGGAGGCAACCTTATAAGTAATGTATCAACAGAACCTGATCTACACCAGGTTCCTTTACTTTCTTCTTTTTTTCCATACCTGATTGTTTACCAAAATGTTATGCATAAGATTTATATAGTTGTAAATATTATGTTTATTGTTTACGCAAACAAATGTTTATTACCACACCCCCACCCCTACAACAACCTCTCCAACCCTACCGTCCCCTTCCCCTCACCTCCCCACCCTGAGATCCGACTCACTCACTGTAAGAAATGTTTATGTCTAAAATAATATGGAGCAACTGCTAAGGATCTGCTCACTAAACGCTAATGGACTGAACATCCCAAAGCGGAGGAACCAAATTCTCCACTCCCTACACAAAGAACAAATAGATATAGCCTTCTTCCAAGAAACTCACTTCAAATCAAACTCTACACCAGGTATCAGAGATAGACACTTCCCACACTGGCATTACAGCCACAACCCCATAGCTAAAACCAAAGGAGTAGCAATTACACTCCATACACCAAATTTTAGACACAACATAAGACAAAGAAGGAAGATTCCTAGCAATCAAAATCTCTCTTTATAACAAGACCTTCACCCTCGCTACAGTATACTTACCCAACACGGGCCAAATCCCCGCTGCACTACAATACCTCAACAAACTAGAAAATTTTGCAGAAGGATATATAATTCTTGGAGGCGACTTCAACCTCTCACTCGATCGCTCCATCGACTCAACCTCAACACATTCACACCTCTCACAAAAAGCTTTCCGAAAACTGAAACAAAAACTGACATCATTACACTTAATAGGTACATGGAGAGCGTTACATCCCACCACGAAAGACTACTCTTTTTACTCCACCCCACACAACACATATAGCCGTATTGACCTATTTTTCACTTCTCACCCACTACTATCATGGTCATGCCAAACCTCTATTGGCCCCATAACGCTCTCTGACCATGTCCCAATATATTTAACTTTAACAATCCCCTCATATAGAAAACCCACATGGACATGGAGACTAAACAACAAATTACTAAAAGATGATATATGCCTAAAAGCAATTGAAACAGCAATAAACAATTTCATACAAGACCATAGTAAAGACACAACCTCTCCACCTATCAAATGGGAAGCTCTTAAAAGCGTCCTAAGAGGGTTATTCATACAAAACGGATCAAGAATCAAAAAATCACATGATCAACACATCAAAACCCAAGAGATACAAAAACTAGAACTCTCTCATAAAAACCACAAAACACCAAACATCCTACAAGAACTAACAATAGCCAGACAAAAACTAACCAAAGCACTAGACGAAAAATTCAATTATAGAACTAAGAAACCATCAATATATGAATATAGCAACAAAAGTGGCAGATCCTTGGCCAAATCGCTCAAAAAACGTACCAAATCAACGTATATTGCAAGAATAAAAACCCCAGGGAAGGGAAAACCGTGTCCAGATCGGAGGACATCACAGAAACATTCCATAAATTCTATACCAAATTATATTCAGTATCCCCCCAAATCTACATCATCCACACGAGTCTAACCAGAACATTATAGCAGACTACCTTAAATCTACCTCATTACCCCAAATCCCCCAAAACCAACTAGCATCATTGGATTCGCTGTTTACTCAATTGGAACTACTAACAGCCATACAACAATCACCCACCGGCAAAAGCCCAGGTCCAGATGGATTTACCCCTCTTTTTTACAAAACATTAAAACAAGTAATCCTACCCCCCTCCTAACTAGAGATGTCCGAACTTCGAAAAATCCGGTCCGCGCGAGGATCCGCGGATTTTCGGAAAAATCCGAAAATTCGAAAATCCGCGAGCGGACCCGTTAAAACGTATTAAAATGAAAGTTCGGCAAAATCCGCATTAAAAGTGGTCTAAATAGCCTTGGTAACGTACACTTAACCACTCAGGGACCTGGGTAATGGCCTTAGAAGCACGTATAAATGCCAACAATACCTAAAAAGTACAGTCCGCTAGGGTGACTTTAAAAAAACGGTATTTTTCGAAAATACGAGGATTCCCGTAAAAACGAAGATTTCCGTAAAAAACTAGGCTTTCTGTAACTATGATAGCTGCCATTGGCTAATTTGGATCATGTGGCTTGCTCCGTCTTGAAAATTTACACGAATTACTCGTTTTTACGAGTATTCTCGTAATTACGAGAATACTCGTAATTACGTGAATCCTCGTAATTACGAGGATCTTCGGTTTTTCTGTATCCCGCAAGTATCGTAGATCCTCGTAATTACGGAGATACTCGTATTTTCGAAAATTTTCGTAAAAAAAAAAAATCCGCAGTTCGGAAGTTTGGAAGTCCGGAAATAATCCGCCGTTCGCGGACGGGAGAAATCCACAGCGGATCCGGGTTCGGGTCCGCGAACCGGCCATCTCTACTCCTAACATCTTTTAACGCAATCTCACCAACACACCCATTCCCCATGCAAGCAGTTACAACACACATAATAGTCATCCCTAAACAAAACAAAGATCCACTACAATGCAGTAACTATAGACCAATTTCATTGCTTAATATAGATGTCAAGCTATACGCTTAAATGATAGCCACACGCCTTCAAGATCTAATACCTGTCTGGATTCATACAGATCAGACTGGCTTTATACCAAAAAGAGAAGACAGAGACAATACTATACGAACTATTTCTCTTATTCACTACGCAAGACAGAATCAGATTCCCCTATGCCGAGAAGGCATTTGACAGAGTTAACTGGCAATTCCTACACCAAACACTAATACACCTAGGAATCAGCACAGCCTTCGTAGATAAAATAATGGCTCTCTACCAAAACAACACCGCCAGAATTAAAATCAATGACACCTTTTCAAACCCAATCAAAATAACAAATGGCACCCACCAAGGCTGTCTGCTGTCCCCATTCTTATATATACTCACCATGGAACACCTAGCAATTGCATTAAGAAACAACCCCAATATCACAGGCATTAATATATCCCATAAACCACACAAACTAGCCCTTTACGCAGACGACTTACTATTATATATTACTAACCCACACATATCCCTCCCTAACATTCTACAAGAAATAAACACATATGGCAAACTTAGCAATTTCAGAATTAACACACAAAAATCAGAATGTCTCAATATCACACTCCAGGAGATAACGGTGAATCTAATGAAATCCAACTTCCCCTTCAAATGGAAATCTACCTCTCTAAATTACCTTGGCATACAAATAACCCCCAACCCTCTAGATCTATATTCTACCAATTATTTACCAGCACTGCAGAAACTGTCCTCCGGTCTGGAATCACGATACCAAGGTATGCACTCATGGTTTGGTAAAGCCAATATCATCCAAATGGACGCCCTACCTCGTTTCCTTTACCTATTCCAAACAATACCCATGGCTCTACCCAACTCCTACTTTACAACCATACGAAAAAAAAATCTGACATTTCATATGGAGTAAAGGACCTCATAGAATCAGCTATATAACTCTAACCCGCAGCAAAGAAATGGGCGGCATAAATCTTCCGGACTTTAAGAAATACCATTTGGCAACAATGCTAACCCACATTATGGACTGGCAATACAATAAACAAAATAAAGCATGGGTGAAAATAAATACAAGACTATCTCCTGCTAACATCCCAGCGATTCCTTGGCTAACCCCAAAAGACAGACCAAAATTACCCACGACAAACTATTTCGCACCAATGTTCTTAAAATCCTGGGACTACGCACTCAAAACCTTTAACATCGCTACTATACCGGGGAAGATGACACCGATTAAACATAACCCAGTCTTCCCACCTGGACTTAACCCTACATTCCTACACTGGACCAACCAAGACAACCCTACAATTGGTCAAATAACATCAGCGACAAACCTAAAACCCCTACAAGAAATAATAGGAGACAATAACCTCCAACCCCAATTCTGGTTCCAATATACTCAACTTACCCACTTTACCAACAATATGCTGAAAAACATACACCATGTAGAACATTCAACCACGTTCGAACAGCTATGCTCAACCTCTACCCCCCCACCCACACAATTTCCAGGACCTATAAAATTCTACAACTCAAATCATCACAGAACCTACCATCATACGCCTTAAAATGGGAACAAGAACTAAAGACGACTCTCTCACCTGAACAATGGTCCCAAAGCTTCATACTTACCCATAAACTATCAATATCAAACTACGCACAGGAAAAAAACTACAAAATACTCGCAAGATGGTATAGATGCCCGTCAGTACTACATAAAATATCCCCATCAATACCCAACACATGCTGGAGATGTAACCAGGACATTGGAACCCACGCCCACATCTGGTTTAACGGCCCACTAATTCAACCATACTGGAAAACTATAGTTACAATTTACGAGCAAATAACTCTCAACAAAATCCCATGTACACTGCCTATTATATTACTATCTATGCTACCAATGCCAATAGAATCAGCACGGAGAAACCTCCTCTGTTTCTTTCTAATTGCTGGCCTTACAACAATGCCAAGATACTGGAAAAAAACCACCACCCCCCCAATCCATATCTGGATACAAGAACTTAACCACCTAAAGAGAATAGAGGAATTAACAGCCACAATCCAGAACACAGAAAGGAAATTCACGCAAACCTGGACCCCCTGGATCCTCTTTACGGACACCCACCAATACAAATCTCTAATCACAACCTAACCGTTAAACACTGTGTATTTACAAAGTATACTTTATAATAATGCACAATAAGGTTTATTATAAACTAAGAGCCGGATCTCTCTTCCCCCCACCTACCCCCACCTCCCTATTACCCCTTCTTTTTCCTATACCCTACTCCCTCCTAATATTCGTTCATTATTTAGTTATATTTCACTTTTCAATATTGCTAAAAAACCTGACATTGTTATGTTTTTACTGAACAAATATGGATGAGCCATAACTAATCCATCCCATACCTACAATGTTTGTAGACATACTAACAGTACAGTGTCAATAAAATAAAGAATTAAAAAAAAATGTATAGTTGTTTAAAAGTCATGTTTTCCAAAGTACTCAACAAATAATGGTTACCATAGCAACACCATCCAACCAAAGGGGAGGAAGGCCCAAACTTCCCTAAGATTCCCTGGGACGTCATAAGGCGTCAAAGGACTGAAGTAGGGACAGGGCCAAGGGGGGGACAGGACCATGTGGAGGGAAAACCAGCTGGGTATCGGGATGAAAGGATGGAAAAGAAACATTGGAAAAAGGAAAAGGGGGTCGGTTGGGGAGACATGATTTGGGATTAAGGTAGGGCAGGACTAGACAGGGGCAGGACCAGATGCTGTACCAGCGGACTGGAGGAGGAGCATATCTAATTGGTGAAGTACCAGAGGACTGGAGGAGGAGCATATCTAATTGGTGAAGTACCAGAGGACTGGAGGAGGAGCATATCTAATCGGTGAAGTACCAGAGGACTGGAGGAGGAGCAGACCTAAAGGCGGACAGGAGCAGAGAAGTCGCAAGACAAGAGAGGAGGGGCAGGCCTGAAGGGGGACAGAAAAAACATTTGAATGGTGCCCTCCAGCCTTGCTTATCAGTCGACAAACAAGTGGTTTTCCAAAGTACTCAACAAATAATGGTTACCATAGCAACACCATCCCATAATGGTTTTATGGCAACAGTCTCAAGGATTTTAGTCATATGTTGGAGAGACATTGAGGTGAGTGGACCTGTTATTTATTCTATCTCTAAATCTTCTGTTTGGTCTAAACTGTTCTGATAAAATTAAAAAAAGTTCTACTGCTTTTTATAATTATTTAAAAGTAATATTTTCCAAAGTGCTCATGAATAATAATTACACCAGTAATGGTTACCATAGCAACGCCATTGGCTGTTACTTCCTATTTATGCTTCTAGAGATAGTAGGGATATACAGTTAGAAATAGGGATTCGCATTAAATACGAACTGATACCTAAAATAGCCCAATCTCAATTTACCTTCCAAATAATTAGAACGTAAACCTTAATATTTAAGTGCTTTTTAGCTAATATATTAGTAATGTAATCAGATAGGGAGAAATTGATGGTTAATATACCCTTGTTACACATACATATATTGTTATACACACACACTGCTACAGAAACTGTATAAATATACACTATTAAACAAATAGCAAAACCCGACAATAATAACCCTTTATATATAGTTTGGTCCTGACTCCATATTATATATACTTTAGCTTGTGTTGCAATCCAGTTTTATTTGTAATTGTTTAATTCTAATCTTACTCCTGTTATCCCAGGGCAGGGGGACCCATCTCACATTAACTATCAACCTATAAAGTCAAATGTATTCTACCACTTGACTAAATGGTTTGGAATGTTGATATTAACAGTTTTCTTTTTCAATGCAGTCATACAGCTAAAAGAACAAACAAAAATTGAAGGCAAGAGGAGAAAAAAACAAATGAGAAAAAAAAGGAGAAAGGAAGAAGAACAGAAAAAAAAGAGACTTGAGATAGAGAAGGAACAAGGAAAGAAGAAAGTCCCCAAAAAAAAGAGACTTGAAATAGAGAAGGACGAAGGGAGGGACAGGAATGAAGGGGGGCCAGAAGTAATGTTGGGGCAAGACAAAAAGGAAGAAAAACCAGAGGGAGGGCAGGACCTGAGAGAGGAAAGGCCAGAAGGGGGGCAAGACCAGAGGGAGAGCAGGACTGAAAGGGAGGCAGGACCAAAGGGGAGTCAGGCCAATAACGAGGGAAGACCACCAAAGAATCAGGAGGAATGGATAGAAGAGAGGAGGGAGAAAAAGCAGAAGAGAAAAGGAAGGAAGAGGGAAATAGACCAGAGACAAAAAGAACGGGAGGCTGAGCAAGACCAAAGGAGGGACAGAACAAAAGGGGAGGAAGGCCCAAACTTCCCTAAGATTCCCTGGGAAGTCATAAGGCGTCAAAGGACTGAAGTAGGGACAGGGCCAAGGGGGAGACAGGACCATGTGGAGGGAAAACCAGCTGGGTATCGGGATGAAAGGATGGAAAAGAAACATTGGAAAAAGGAAAAGGGGGTCGGTTGGGGAGACATGATTTGGGATTAAGGTAGGGCAGGACTAGACGGGCAGGACCAGATGCTGTGGCAGGACCACATGGGGTAAAAGTACTTGAGAGCAAAAAGGACTGGAAGATGTGCAGAACTAGAGGGCAGGCAGTACCAGAAGACTGACAGCCTCTTGTTTTGGAGACAAAATAAGAGTGGAGGCAAAGCAAAAGAGGGGAAGGCCCAAAGATGGACAGAAAATAAACTTTGAATGGTGCCCTCCAGCCTTGCTTATCAGTCGACAAACAAGTGGCTTATAACGGACAATAACTGTACATTTGTGGCCGTTCAATCAGACGTTATTGGTTATCTCACCCAGCAGATCAGCAAATGATTCCCGAAGATTATCGCCTCAGTGGACGCTCATCAACGGTCTTGCCAAGCCTCTTGTATAAACCTTTAGCTCCAGTTAATCCAGGGTATAATCCGATCGCCAATTGGGGTCAGGAAGGAATTTCCCCCCCTCTGAAGCTTATTGTCTATAGGGGAGGTTTTCGCCTTCCTCTGGATTAAAGGAGAACTAAACTTAAAATTTTTAAAACCTAATGTGAAAGTTTTTCTCCCCAGAACACCTATACATTGTAAGATTCTTCTCTAGTAAGTTGCATTTAGTACATGTAAGAAATAGATTCTGTAAATAAGAAGGCTTCAATATTGTTGCCAGTACAACCCACAGCCCATGAAGTCATCAAAGAACCACGCCCCCTGACCCCAGTATTCACTGTCTCTATGGATAGAGTGTTTTCTATACAGATGTTTATACACCAATATGGAAGTCCCTAAAAAGACTTTGAAAGCTGATTGTTACCATAATCTATTAACCATTCAGTGTGACTTTCTGGAAAATAAACTGTAGGGTAACAAGCAGCTTTCAAAGTCTTATCAGGAACTTCCATATTCCATTTTCTTTAGGAATTGTTTTGCAAAAAATAAAAAAAAAAGCTTCCAAATGTACTGGAGTACTTTGCTTGTTTAGTGGTGGCGCATCGGGGAAGGCTCCAGGTTTAAAAATACACAATTCAGAAGGTCACAAGTTCAATACCCCAGACTTCATTTTTTTTTGTTTCTATTATGTCCCAAGCAAAAGACGAGGCTCCTAAATGTACCAAAGTGTTCAGCTTACTCAGTCATGGCTCACCTTATAAGATGCCAGTTATAGAAACACACAGTCCAGAAGGTTGCAAGTTCTAATCCCCATAGTTTCCTTTATTTTTGTTTCCATTATGTTCATAGTTAAAGATTCTACATGTACCAGCTATCTACTAATTCTCTCCATTAGCCTAGCGGTAGGAGCTCTGCTTTTAGCAAGACAGAGTAAATGTACAAGTTGCAGGTTCTATTCCCCAGACTTACATTTATTTTTTTTATTTTTGCTGAAATGTTAGTATTCCATTTCTTACATCCATGCTATCTATGAAATACACTGTAAAGATTACTTTTATTTTTGTATAGTAAAGTATTAAATCATTGTTAGGACAGGAACATTGAATGTGTTTTGAAAACAAACAACTGAAATCTCTGTTCTGTGTCATGGAGAGGGAGGATCTCTGTGATGTACTATGATTGGCTGTCAGCTTCTAGGAAGCAAGGCTGCAACTTCCTTGATTTGATCTGTTGAGCACTACAGAGCATGTGCCTGTACACAGACACTTAGATGGGGGTTTACCCAGCTAAGGTGGATTGTGGGAGCTGACCCCTAGTACTCACAGGTTGTTTTCATAAATCACCCAATGGCCACAACAAAGGGAGAGATGAGACACAGCTTGTTGTATGTTTGTGAATGTGCTCTGTCTATTGGGACAATGTTGTCTGGAGACTTTAGTTCTCCTTTAACTGTTAAATAAGTAGAAATAAATAAAATTAATTCATTTTAAAACTATTTAGTATCTGCCTTTTTCTATTTCTCCTCTCAACTTTCCCTTTGTTTACTTGACCATTAAATATGGAGAATTGTTACCTTTTTACTACAAATAACACAAGTATTGGGAGTGGGCTGCACACATAAACATTAAAACCGATCTTTACTCCAGATAAACATTAAAAACACATCACACGCCTGCAGAGCTATTCAGCATGGGAAGGACAAGGAAGGTTCCTGATGCGTTACATTACGTCAGGTCACTGCATATGAGGACAGCAACCCTGCCTAATCCCATACCATATATAGAGAATATGAAGGAGGGGATATATATATACAAACGTAATATATGTAATTAAAAAGCAACATCATATTATTGGAAAAAACTCCATTGTATTAAAGCATTCTATTCTTCCATATAGCATCTTGTGTGGTCAAGGATTACTTCCACTCCTTGGGCATGAAGCGGCATACTGGCGGCTGTGGCACCTGGGGAATGGTCTGGGGAACATGGCACTATCACCAAAACTTGTTAAAACACTTCCGAAACACTAGCGGGCAATTGTCGGGTTTTGCGCAAGCTACATTAGAGGGTTACGGCCAATTAGAGGGTTACCGAACGATACTTTCGAGGGTCAGGGAAAATAGAGCCATAAATTCGAGGGTTACTGAAATCGAACGATACTAAATTCGATAATTCTGGAAAACCGTATCAACGAACGTTCAATAATTATCGAAAGCCCGGAAAGTTCAAAAGTCCAAGAAATCCTTCAGTAAAAGTTTGAAAGTTCGAATTTGGACCCATTTAAGTCAATGGGAGAGTGATAGTTTGAAAAGGCTGGGTTTATTACAGCTAAACTAACAATGGTGACTTACTGTAAATGGCTGTGGCACCTGGGAAATGGTCTGGGGAACATGGCACTATCACCAAAACTTGTTAAAACACTTCCTAAACACTGGCAGGCAATTGTCGAGTTTTGCACAAGCTACTTTAGAGGGTTACGGCCAATTCGAGGGTTACCGAACGATACTTTCAAGGGTCAGCGAAAATAGAGCCATAAATTAGAGTGTTACCGAAATCGAACGATACTTTTGAGGGTTATCGAAAAAGAAAATACTTTTGAAAGTTAGCAAATGATACATTCAAGGGTTAGAGATCGGCTCGTAAATTCTATATCTCTCGAAAACCACTTCAACGAAGGTTCGATAATTATCGAAAGTCCAGAAAGTTCGAAAGTCAGAGAAATCCTTCAGTAAAAGTTTGAAAGTGTGAATTTGGACCCATGCAAGTCAATAGGAGAGTGATAGTTTGAAAAAGCTAGGTTTATTACAGCTAAACTAACAATGGTAACTTACTGTAAATGGCTGTGGCACCTGGGAAATGGTCTGGGGAACATGGCACTATCACCAAAACTTGTTAAAACGGCAATTGTAGCGGGTTTTGTGCAAGCTACATTAGAGGGTTTCGGCCAATTAGAGGGTTACCGAACGATACTTTCGAGGGTCAGCGAAAATAGAGCCATAAATTTGAGGGTTACCGAAATCGAATGATACTTTTGAGAGTTAACGAGAAAGAATAATACTTTCACGAGTTAGCGAATGACACATTCAAGGGTTAGAGATCGGCTCGTAAATTCGATTATTCTTGAAAAACTTGTCAACGAACGTTCAATAATTATCGAAAGTCCGGAAAGTTCAAAAGTCCGAGAAATCCTTCAGTAAAAGTTTGAAATTCGAATTTGGACCCATTAAAGTCAATAGGAGAGTGATAGTTTGAAAAGGCTAGGTTTATTACAGCTTGTGACCAAGTGCATGGGTTTATATGCCAGACACTGTTCTTATACGTATATTTTCTTTTATTGTTGGAAAAAAAAGAACAAACTGCAGAAAAATTGCCAAAGATGCAGTACACTATTTCCACCAGCAGGGTGGTACATAATTATACGCTGAAACTGTAGATCTGCTGTCTACCACCTCTTGACACAGACTACTCTTGCAAGCTAGACAGCAGCCTTTTATAGCTCCCAGACTGCTCCCTACTGCCACCAAGTGGTCAGTATCTAGTCTATAAATAGATATGCAGAGAGGCTGCTCCTCCCTTTAGGAAGTGGTCACTCTGGAAGTTGCAGGTAAGGCACCCATGCTTTAAAAATTAGTAGGCCTC
Source organism: Hymenochirus boettgeri (assembly GCA_019447015.1). NCBI lineage: Eukaryota > Metazoa > Chordata > Amphibia > Anura > Pipidae > Hymenochirus > Hymenochirus boettgeri. Next base: position 26,685,652 of record CM033477.1, read on the forward strand.
TGTTTGGCAAACACTTTTGCAAAATGAACATATCATACCATAAGATTATTACAAACATATTATTTACATAGACATTCACTTTTTAGTTTACTGGCCAGCAACAATAGTTCACACTTTATACAATGCATATACAATGCAAAAAAACACATTTACACCTTCACATACCCTCCTCTTTAAGAAGAAGAATACCTTCTTCAGAGTGCAAAAAAAACTAATTAATTAATCAGTACTGAAATCAATTTAATGACACAATTTATTCTTATTTCCTAAGCTTATTCTCATCTTCACTATTCGCACCGTATCTAGATAAATAGTCAGCATTTTGATGCTGACTTCCTGGGCGGTGGATAACTGTAAACCTGAACGGTTGCATTGCCAGGTACCATCTTGTTATCCTAGCATTTTTATCTTTCATGCGGTTTAGCCAAACAAGAGGGCGATGATCAGTCACTAAAATAAAATCTTGGCCTAGCAAATAACATCTCAGTGACTCCAATGCCTACTTTACTGCCAAACATTCCTTCTCAATAACACTATACCTGGTTTCTCTAGGGAAAAGTTTACGGCTTATATACAGCACAGGGTGCTCCTCCCCATTAATTCCTTGGCTCAGTACCGCACCTAATCCATTTTCAGATGCATCTGTCTGCACAATGAATTTGTGCTCAAAATTAGGACTTTTAAGAACTGGCTCAGCACATAACATTTCTTTAAGCTTTTGAAAAGCTTCTTGACAAACCACCTGTTCTTTTAGACTTTTCTTTGTAAGATTCGTTAATGGCGTAGCAATCTCAGAGAAATTTGGCAAAAATCTTTTATAATAACCTACTAAACCTAGAAATGAGCGTACCTCTTTCTTTGTTTTGGGCGGGAGTTTTTCTCTGATAGCTTCAATATTGTCTTTCCCAGGCTTTACTTCTCCATTTCCCAATATATAACCCAAATATCTAGTTTCTGTAAAACCAAGGGCACATTTTTTTGGGTTAATGGTAAGGCCAGCCGATCTAATTAGTGAGAAAACATCTAAATGTTGCAGATGACTTTGCCAGTCTGGACTAAATATCACAACATCATCCAAATAGGCTGCACAGTAAAGATCACGCCCTCTGAGGATGCGGTCCATAAGACGCTGGAATGTTGCTGCCGCACCATGTAGGCCAAATGGCATAGTTATAAACTGGTATAGACCTTGACTGGTGGCAAATGCAGTTTTTCCCCGAGATTCAGGATCTAAAGGTATCTGCCAATAACCTTTTGAGAGGTCTATAGTTGAAACAAATTTAGCTCCCCCCAGCCTATCAATTAACTCATCAATACACAAACCGCGTCAATGAATGTTCTATAATAGTCGAAAGTCCGCAAAATTCGAAAGTCCGAGAAATCCTTCAGTAAAAGTTTAAAAGTTCGAATTTGGACACATTCAAGTCAATGGGAGAGTGATAGTTTGAAAAGGCTGGGTTTATTACAGCTAAACTAACAATGGTAACTTACTGTAAATGGCTTTGGAACCTGGAAAATGGTCTGGGGAACATGGCACTATCACTAAAACTTTTTAAAACGCTTCCTAAACACTAGCGGACAATTGTCAGGTTTTGCGCAACACTAGCAAGCAATTGTCGGGTTTTGCGCAAGCTACATTAAAGGGTTACGGCCAATTAGAGGGTTACCGAAAGATACTTTCGAGGGTCACCAAAAATAGAGCCATAAATTCGAGGGTTACCGAAATCAAACAATACTTTTGAGGGTTAGCGAAAAAGAATAATACTTTCGATAGTTAGCGAATGACACATTCAAGGGTTAGAGATCGGCTCGTAAATTCGATAATTCACAAGTTTATTACAGCTAAACTAACAATGGTAACTTACTGTAAATGGCCGTGGCAACTGGAAAATGGTCTGGGGAACATGGCACTATCACCAAAACCTGTTAAAACACTTCCTAAACACTAGCGGGCAATTGTCTGGTTTTGCGCAAGCTACATTAGAGGGTTATGGCCAATTCAAGGGTTACCAAATGATACTTTCGAGGGTCAGCGAACATAGAGCCATAAATTAGAGGGTTACAGAAATCGAACGATACTTTTGAGGGTTAGCGAAAAAGAATAATACCTTTAAGAGTTAGCGAATGACACATTCAAGGGTTAGAGATCGGCTCGTAAATTCAATATTTCTCGAAAACCGCGTCAACGAAGGTTCGATAATTATCGACAGCCCGGAGAGTTCGAAAGTTTGAGAAATCCTTTAGTAAAAGTTTGAAGGTTCGAATTTGGACCCATTCAAGTCAATAGGAGAGTGATAGTTTGCCCCACAGCGGCTGGGGTGCGTTTACAGAGATTTTAACTCTATAATTATTGAGGGGAAAATTTACTGCGTTATTAATTAACATATTACTGTTAAGCTCTGGGGGTTGCGTTTTACAGAGGTACTTAATTACAATGTATTGAGAATTACCTGGTTTTTAAACATATCTACTGTAGTTCTGGTTCTGGTTTATAGGGATACTATATTAGATTGAGAATTAATTGATTAATAATCTTGGTTGTTTTTCAATTAGAATTCAACTGGGACTTTGAAAAAATGTAAAGTTTCTGAGACGTTTCGCCTAGTCATCGACTGGCTTTCTCAATTTTCAAAATGGAACTTGTACAAGAATCTGTGGCAAAGATATGTTTTTACCCGGGAAAAAAAAATTCCCAATTAGGGGGCCATATCAAAAGGCCAGGTGTTCAGGGTGTGGATTAGAGTAAGTCTGGCTAAGAAAGGTGTTCTAGGGGGAAAAAACACCGCCCAGGGAGTAAAAAGGTGTTAAAAAACAGCATTGTACATGGCCAGAAGTTTGGATGCGCAAAAACCCCCCCACTCTATTTAGGGGGCTTGGGTTTTCTTTATTTTTTCACATAAAAATGGCCTTCCTTTAACCACTCTTTCTTGGGACCAGTTCCACCGTTCCCTTCCAACCCCAGTTGTGAAAAACAATACAAATTCTTCAAAGGTATGTATCCTTTATCCTTTAAGATGCAGATACACGCTGAGGTCCTGAAACCCGAGAAAAAATTGGCTCTTCTGCTGCTGGCCCCATTTACGGTTGATTTGCAGTTTTGCCTGGTGGGTCGCCCCACCATACACAAAAAATCAGAAAAGCATTCTTTCATTTTGCATTTTGCGCCCACTGCATTATGGATGTCGCTTTTTCTTTGTGTTTAGGTCTTGGTCTTTCGGATGTAACCAAATTGACCTTATGCCTGCCAGTGTGTGTTCGGTTTAAAAGCAGGACTAGGGGAACGATGTTGTTTGAAAAAAATTATCCTCTCTTAATTTTCTTGAGGGACCCCCCTGCTAAAACAGATGGATGGGACCCAGGTTCTTCCTCCTGTTCCTTGGGCTTTCCCCCTTGCATGTTTGGTATTCGGATTCTTTTTTCTGCCTTTCTTACACCTTCTTTGACCAAAGGCGCGACCAGTCTGGACTATTCCACAAGTTTTAAGGGCTCTCTGAGAGGTTTATTTCTTAGCCTTGTCTTCCTCTGTGCTAGTGGGGGGATGTTTCTCCACTCTGGTGTTGCCGGGTTTTCTGCAAGTTTATTGGGATTCTCAAGGTTTCCACTCATTGTAGACCAACCTTTACATTGGAGGGAGGATAGAAAAAACACCAGGGCGCCTTAATTTACCTTTAAAGGGCGCGGAATTTAGCAACCAGCCAACTTAGTCGGATATGTGGGATGGGACCCACCCTGGGTTAAAAATCCACCAGAAGGAGAAAAAGCTAACAACTTTCACAGAACAACATTAATGCGGTAGACCCAAAACATTAAAATTCGCAAAGGGGGAAAAGAGGCACAAAAAAAACCCCCCCCCAACAAAAAAAACGGGCTTCTAGGGAATGGCTGAGTTAGAAGTTAAGGAAAGGAAAAGTGGGAAAACAGATTCAGGTATTTAGTTTGGACTCACCCACCCTTTAATCACAGCTGGGTGTCCAAAGTTTTCAAAGGAAAAAAACCCTGCCGCAAACACCCGCAGAGGCGGAGAAAAAACATTTTTTCCCCCATAGGCACCAAAGAGGCCGAAGACTAAAAGAAATTGAACAACATCTCAGAGGAGCTTAAAAACTTTGTGGGGATCCCAGGACTTGGGCCTTTTCAAAAATAAAAGAAAGTAGAAGGAGAAAAAAAGTGAAAAAGAAACCACGAACCCAACAGAAGGGGGGAAAAAGCAGACAGGCGGAAAAGGAAGGGGGAACCATGGTCAATCACCCATTATTGTAGCGGGGGTATCGAGAAAATAAGAAAAAGAATTTTTAGGCTTGGGGTTTCTTTATTTTCACATTAAAAATGGCCTCCTTATAACAACAACCTCTCTTGAACCAGTCCCACGTTCCTTTCACCAGTAATGTTAAAAAATTACAATCTTCAAAGGTATGTCCTTATCCCTTAAGATGCAGAAACCAACGGCTGAGTCCGACCGAGGGGGGAATTGGCCTTATTCTTCTTGTGGCGCCGGCCATACGGTTGATTTGCAGTTGCCTGTTCAGCAGCTATTGCCCCCCACATTATAAAAAAATCAAGAGCCTTCTTTATTGCCACTGGCCACTGCGGACGCATAGTATGATAGTCGCATGTCTTGTGTTTAGGTTTAGTTGCGGGTCGTTCGGATGTACCAATTGGCCTTGCGCCTCCAGTGTGTTGTTCGTTTTAAAAAAGAGACAGGGAACGATGTTTTGAAAATTCTTCGTAATTTCTTGAGACCTGCTACAATTATGGGATGGACCTGTTTCCATCCTGTCTGCCTTTTCCCCTTCCAACTGTTGCCGTCTATTGTGTTCTTGTACCTTTCCCCCCCCCCCTTCTTACTTCTTTGAAACAAGGCCCAGTCATTGGATATTCCCCCCCCCCCCCACGTTAAGGGGGCTCCTCTGAGATTGTTTCATGTCTTTAGCCTTCTCCTTGTGAATAGTTGGGGATGTTTCCAGCTCTGGGTTTGCGCTGTGCCAGGGGTCTTGCCCAGTTTATGGATTTCTTTCCAGTTTCACCCTAAAAATTCGTAGCCAAAACCCTTTTTAATGGAGGAATGGTAAGGAAAACACAGGGCGCCTAAATACCTTAAAGGGATATTAGCACCAGCCACTGGTTCAGATATGTGGGATGACACCTGGGTTACAATCCCACCAGAAGGGGGAAGTACCAAAAAACTTTTTCACACAGGGAAAAAAAAAAAAAAAACCCACATTATGCGAAGACCAAAAAAAAAACATTTTCAATATTCACAAGGAAAGAGTAAAAAAAAAAAAAAGACTGGGGCTTTCTGGGGGACTTTTGGCTTGCGTAGAAGTTAAGGAAAAATGGAAACACAGTTCCAGTTATTTTGAGTTTGAGAATCCCACCACCCTTTTAGAATCAACAAAAAAGCTGGGTGTAGATTTCAGAACCCTGCAAACCAGAGCCGAGAAACATCCCCCACTTTAGCGCACCAGAGCGCGGGAAGACTAAAGAAAATGAAAAACATTCTTCAGAAAGGCGCCTTAAAAAACTGTGGAATATCAGAGATGGGGCCTGTGTTTTTTTTCAAAAAAAGAAGTAGAAGGAAAAAGAAAAGAAAAACACGAAACCAACAGTTGAAGCGGGGAGAGGGAGAAAAAAAGGCAGAACAGGATTTTACAAAAACAGGGTTCATTCCCCATATGTGTAGCAGGGGTCTCGAGGAAAAAATAGAAAGAATTTTCAAAAAAAAAAAAACTGAGTACTTTCCTGTTCTGCTTTAAAAAAACGCAAAACAACAACAACCTGAGCGGCACAAGGCAAATGGCGTACATTTTCCGGAAAAAGGGACCCAATACTAAAAAACACAAGGAAAAAAAGACACGACAATTTCATATTTTTTGCAGTTTTTTGGCAGTGCAATGAAAGGAATGGCCTCTGGCATTGTAGGTTGGGGGAGACCAAAAAACCAGCAAAAAAAAAAAAAACTGCCCATCAAAAACGGTATGGGCCCAGCAACAGAAAGAGGCCAATTCCTCGGGTCAGGAAACTTTCAAGCCGTATCTGGCATCTGAAGGATTTTAAAGGAAAGGAACATTACCTTTGACGAAAGATTGTAATGTTAACACATAACTGGCGAAGGAAACGTGGGGACTGTTTTGTGTCAAGGGAGAGGTGTTTGTAAGGAGGCCATTTTTTTATTGTGGAAAATAAAAGGAAAAACCCAAGCCAAAGAGAGGTTGGGGGGGTTAACGCACCCCCCCCCCCCCCCCAAATGTCTGACCCATGTTACCAATTGCTGTTGTAAAAACACCCTTACTGCTGGGCGGTTTTCATATAAACACCTCCTTTAGCCAACTATCTAATTCCACCTTCCCCTTAAACCATTTTTCCTGGCTGGATGATGGATAATTGGGATTTTCCCGGGTACAGGGGGAATGCGCACAGATTCTTGTACAAAAAAAGTATTTCGGAAATGAGGAAAGAAAGCCCCAGTCGGATGCTAGCGAAAACGGTCTTCCAAGAAAACTACCATTTTTTTCAAGGTCAGGTTGATCTAATGAATAACAAAAAACAAAGGATATTAACCATGAACCTGGATTGAATGCCAAAAGGAAAAAAAAACCCTCACAAAAACTGGTAATTATAACATAAAAAAACAAAACTGCCATTCTGGGTTTGTTTACAGGGGTTACTATATAAATATAAGGAATTATGGTATTTATTACATATGACTGCATAAAGGGCCTCTGGGTTTGGTTTACAAGGAGATGTACGGATATAGTATTGAGAAATTTTTACTGGTAATTTAATGACAAAAAAAAAAAAACTTAGCCAAGTTCTTAAGGTTTAGTACTAGGGATACTTATCAATTATGAAAGAAATTACTGGTAGATAATAAACATTTTTTTACTGTAGCTACCGGTTGGAACCAGTGAATTTAACATTAAGAATATGAGAAATTTTTAATGGTTGTTAATTAACATTATTTACTGTAGCTTCTTGGTTGGTTTACAAGGGATTTTTTTACTATGACAAATAAGAAAAAATTTACTTGGTTATTTATACAGATAATGTAAGCTCTTGGTTGGTACCATGAGATTTTACTATTAAATATTGGGAGAATTAACTGGTATTAATACATAAAAACTGCCAGTTCTCGTTTGTACAGCGGATTTTTACTATATATATTGCAAAGAATAAACGGTAATTAATAACATATACGAATACTCTAGGTTGGACAACAGGATTACGATATTAATTGAGGAAATACTGGTATTAATTACATATATGTAGCTCTGGTTGGTTACCCAGAAGGATAATATTATTAATATTTAGAATTACTGGAATTAAATACATATACTGTAGCTTCTGCCGTGGTTTTAACAGAAAAGATAGTATTATAATATTGAGATTTACTGGTATTAATTAAACATTTACTTGTAGCTTTCTGGGTGGCTTGACAGGGGGGATTCTATATTAAAATTAGAATTGCTGGTATTTAATAACATTATACTATTTAGCTTCTCTTGGGTTTTCCAGGGATACTTTGCCCTTGTATTTAGGGGGTCAGGATAAAGAAGGGAACCCAATCCCCTGGGTTTTCTTTTAGGGCATCCTTGGATCAAATCTTAGGATCGGGTAAAGGAAGACGGGATCCAAGGTTGGGGACTAGATGGGAACTAATCTTATTTCAAACCTCAATTACTATGTTACTATAGTGCAGTTGATAAGCCAGGTATTGCCCCATGATAGGGACTGTAGGGGTTTAGGTGAGTGCATAGTAATAATAGGGCAAAGTTATGATCTTTCTGATCAGGGGGGACTAAGCAATACTGGAAAAATTGCTTCTGAATACCCAGCCTTAAAGAACAAAAGGGCGGGAGCAAAACGCGCTACAAGACCATTGAGCTAACTTCTGTTTGCCCGTCAACAGGAATCCCTCGTTTCTGTTGATTATTCTATGTTGGTTATCTAATTAAGATCCCATACTTAAAAAGGGGAAGGGCGTGTTTGCATTCCGAGTTCCCGATGACATTTCCGGTCCTGTTGGCGACATTTTTTCCCGGGGCCGTGACAGTTGAAGGCCTGGCCTCACCCTTAAAAAACGGGACATTTGTTCCCAGCTGAAAAAAAAAATTACGAAAGTAGGGAAGATGTAGAGGACCCCCCAAACCAAAATTTCGACCATTAGTAATTAGTTTTGCCCAAAATATTCCACTGAAGGAGGGGGGACTTACTTACCCCTTGTCTTTTCTCACCGCCGGAGCTGCCCCACCTAGTGTGACCAATGGGCCACCCTTCTAAAAACCTTGGCTTCTAAGCCAAAAAAAACCATAGTGTTGGCGCGGGACCTCAGCGTGGACCGCCATTTTTGGTAGTGAGGAGGCTTCTGGGTCCGTTCCTCTCCCGCCCATTTAATTAGCACTTTAATAAAAAGCATACAGGAAAAAAGGAAAAAACCAAAACCCTACTCCAAAAAACTAACTTATTAATTTATTCCCATGTCCGCCGCAAAGAGAAAAGTGCCCAAACAAAAAGACCCCCCCGGGGACACCACATCTGGCAGGGCCCGGCCACCCACCACAGGGACACACCCGCACGATCTCAAAACACAAATTTTTTTCCAGAAATCAAAATGCGAACCAACAAACCTTTAAAATGGCGTTGGGAACCCCAGGGCAGTCCAGACCCCCAATTCAATCCAGGTTACAACTAACAAAAGACGAAAAAACCCGGACCTCTGACAGTGGACTCAGGACCGGGGGCAAGGAATGCAAACCCTGATAATATAACAAGAACCACAAAAATTTCAGGAAAAGGTAAAAACTTACTTCCGATCTATCTTCCACTAAAAAAAAAAAAAAAACCAGAAATTTGTCGCACTTTCTAAACCACTTAAATCTTCCAAGAATGGGAGAAAAAAAACACCACACATTTTTAAGAAGAAAAGTGAAAGAAGTGGCGGGTTTCTCCGCTTGGAATTAAAGGTATTTTTATTTGGTGAAGGGTGCAATGGCCCCAGACCGACATGAAAAAAAAACTAGCTTGGGGTTGGAAAAAAAAAACCAATGGGAAACTAAGCAATACCAAGAGGTTTTTACCACATCTACTATTACATTTCCCAAAAAAAAAAAAGAACCAATCCGCTCCTGCCTAAACCAAAATAGGGACGATATAATAAATAAGAGGAAAAGTGGCAAATAATATAATAATAAGGGACTCCCCCAGAGGTCAATCCCCAACAACCAGAATCTTGAAACAAAAAAAAAAAAAAAAACAAGTTACAAAAAATCTTCAATACCTTACCTTTAGGCCGTAACAGAGGCACCCTGTACAAGGGGAAACATTGATAACACCAAACACACCGCGCAATCGCCTCATCCCCATAAACATAGGGGCCCCCTCCGCACTCAGGACACTTTGAGACCCCCAAAGGACCACGAGACGTTTATATGTGTATTCCACTACGTTGAAACTAAAAAAGAAACCGAATTAATGACCCAAAGGGGCCCGAAAGAATGCACCAGGATATCGAAATTTCAACAGAAACCATAAATTCCATGTTTGCGGATATCTCAATACGAAACCCCCTAACAGAACGTAGAGGCCCTTAAACCTTCTACTTGAATGCAAAGGAAAAAAAAGATCCATTCAATACAGATGAGGGGGTTTTCCCTTTTTTACCTATTCAACGACCGGGAAAAAAAAAAAAACAAAACAAACGGAAAAGAAAAAAAAAACAAAAAAACACAATAGGCCAAAACCAACAAGAAAGACTTAACCAAACCTTTCTAACCTAAAAAAAAAACTTTCCCACCCAATTAAACCCTAACCCAGAAATGGGAAACCATCCACTAACAACAACAATTCCGCCCAACCATCCAAAAGGACAAAATACGCCGGGGGCGACACACAATAAAAACAAAAAAAACCTACCCCAAAAAAATGTCCCAAAACCCCTCCTCACCCGAAAAAAAAACCATTCCCAAACTTTTACCCCAACCTTGAACCAAAAATAAAAATACCTAAATTTCTCGTCATAACAATTCCGCCTACCAAGGTTTGGCCCCCAATTCTCATGCGCAAGCAAAAATGGGGAGACTGATAACCCACCCATGAGAAAAAAAAAAAAACCCCGTTTTCGGAAACTACGAACGCCCTGTTTTTTACACTGACTACCCTCCCCAAACCAATGTGGAGGGGGCCAACCTTTAGTAGAGTATCAACAGAAAACAACCTGCATCTACAAAAACCGGGTTGCCTTTACTTTCTTTATTCTTTTTTTTCCATAACCTGAATTGGTTTAACCAAAATGTTTAATTTGCCTAAAGATTCTTCTTATGAGTATTTTGTCCGTTGTAAACGCCTTTAGTTTATTGTTTACGCAAAAAACAAAATGTTTATACCACCACCCCCCCCCCTACAAAACAAACCTCTCCAAACTCCCTTACCGTTTTTCCCTTCCCCTCACCTCCCCACCCCTGAAGGAATCAGACTCATCCCACTGTAAAGAACATTTTTTAGTTCTAAAAAGAATATGGGCGAGGCAAACTGCCAAAGGGATCTGCACTCACTAAACGGCCAATGGGGAACTGAAAAATCCCAAAAGACGGAGGGAAAACCAAATTATTTCCAACTCCATACACAAAAAAAGAAAAACCAAAAAATAAGATATAGGCCTTCTCCAAAGAAAACTCACTTCAAATCAAAAACTTCTACAACAGGTTATCAGGAGATAGAACACTCCCACACTGGGCCATCACAGGGCCAAACCAACCCCAGAAAGCGCTAAAACCAAACGCGCAGTAGCAATTACACTCCATTTACACCAATTTTAGGACACAACATAAGACCAAGAAGGAAGATTCCTAGCAATCAAAATCTCTTTTATAACAAGACCTTCACCTCTAGCTTACAAGCTATATCTTACCCAACACGGGCCACATCCCCGCTGCACTACAATACCTCAACAAACTAGAAAATTTTGCAGGCAGAAGATAAGAATTTTGGCAGGAGACTTCAACCCTCTCACTCGATCGCCTCCATCGACTCAATCCTCAACACATTCAAACCTCTCACAAAAAGCTGTCCGAAAACTGAAACCAAAAAACTGACATCATTTACACTAATAGGTACATGGGAGCGTACATCCCACCACGAAAGGATACTCTTTTTACTCCACCCCACCACAAACACATATAGCCGTATTGACCTATTTTCACTTCTCACCCACTACTATTCATGGTCATCGCAAACCTCCTATTGGCCGCCAAACGCTCTCTGACATGTCCAAAATTGAACTTTAAAACAATCCCTCATATAGAAAACCACATGGACATGCGAGGACTAATACAACAAAGTACTAAAAGATGATATATGCTAAAAGCAATGACCACAGCAATAAACCAATCATACAAAAGACCATAGTAAAGACACAACCTCTCCACTATCAAATGGAAGCTCTAAAAGGCGTACCTAGAGGTTATTCATACAAACGGATCAGAATCAAAAAAATCAATGATCAACACATCAAAACCCAAGAGATACAAAAAACTAGAACTCCTCATAAAAACCACAAAACACCAAAATCCTACAAGAATGACAATAGCCAGACAAAAAACTAACCAAAGCACTAGACGAAAAATTCAAGTCTAGAACTAAGAAAACCATCATATATGATAATATAGCAACAAAAGGGCAGATTCCTTGGCCCCAAACGCTCAAAAAGTTACCACATCAACGAATTGCCAAGAATAAAAACCCCACCAGGGAAGGGAAACCCGGTAGTCCAGATCGGAGGACATCACAGAAACATGTCCATAACTAATTATATACCAAATTTAGTCAGTATTCCCCCCAAATCTACGTCATCCCCACGAGTCTAAACCATACCATTATAGCAGACTACCTTAAATCCGACCTCATTACCCCAAAGCCCCCAAAACCAACAAGAATCATGGATTCGCTGTTTACTCAATTGGAACTACTAACAGCCATACAACAATCACCCCACCGGCCAAAAGCCAGGTCCAGATGGGATTTACCCCTCTTTTTTACAAAACATTAAAACAAGTTAATCCTACCCCCCTCCTAACTAAGATGTCCACGAACTTCGAAAATCCGTCCGCGCGAGGATCCGCCGGATTTCGGAAAAATCCGAAAATTCGAAAATCCGCGGACAGCGACCCGTTAAAACGTATTAAACTGAAAGTCGGCAAAATCCCGCTTAAAAGTGGCTAAATAGCATTGGTTAAACGTACACTTAACCACGGGACCTGGGTACGCCTAGAAGCACGTAAAATGCCAACATACCTAAAAGTACCGTCGCTGGGACTTAAAAAAAAAACGGTTTTTTCGAAAAATACGAGGATTCCCGTAAAAACGAAGCTTTCCGTAATAAAAAACTATGCTTCTGTAATAGATAGCTGCATTGGCTTAATTGGATCATGTGGCTTGATCCGTCTTGCAAAATGTACACAATTATCGTTTTGTACGAGTATCTCGTAATTACGAGAATACTCGTAATTACGTGAATCCTGTAATTACGAGGATCTTTCGGTTTTCTGTATCCGCAGTTGTAGATCCTCGTTCAACGGAGGAAGATACTCGTATTCGAAAATTTTGTACAAAAAAAAAATCCGCCCAGTTCGGAAGTTTGGAAGTCCGGAAATAATCGCCAGTTCGCGGACGACGGAGAAATCCAAAGCGGATCCGGGTTCGGGTCGACAGAACCGGCCATCTCTACTTCCTAACATCTTTTAACGCAAGCTCACAACACACCCTTCCCCATGCAAGCCGCAGGTACAAACACACATTAATAGTCATCCCAAACAAAACAAAGATCCACTACAATGCAGTAATATAGACAATTCATTGCCTTAATATAGATGTCAAGCTAAAGCTTAAATGATAGCCCACACGCCTTCAAGACTAATACCTGTCTGGATTCATACAGATCAGGACGAGGCTTCATATACCACAAAGAGAAGGACAGAGACATTTATACTATACGAAAACGATTTCTCTGTATTCACTACGCCAGACAGAATCAGATTCCCGATGCCGAGAAGGCATTTGACAGAGTTAACTGCAATTCCGACCACCAAACACTATACACGTAGGAATCAGCCCAGCCTTCGTAGATAAAATAATGGCCTCTCTACAAAAACAACCACAGCCAGAATTAAACTCAATGACACCTTTCAAACCCAAATCAAAATAAAACAAATTGGCACCCACAGGCTGTACTGCTGTCCCATTATTATATATACTCAACATGGAACACCTAGCAATTGCAGTAGAAACAACCCCCCAATATCACCAGGCATTAATATATCCATAAACCACACAAACTACCCTTTACGCAGACGACTTACTATTATATATTACTAACCCACCCAATATCCCTCCCTAACATTCTAAGAGAGAGATAAAACACATATGGCCAAAACTTAGCAATTTCAGAATTAACACACAAAATCAGCAGAATGTCTCAATATCACACTCCAGGAGATAACGGTGAATCTAATGAAATCCAACTTCCCCTTCAAATGGAAATCTACCTCTCTAACATTAACTGGCATACAAATAACCCCCAACCTCTAGATCTATATTACAATTATTTACCATGCACGCCAGGAAGAAGAAACTGTCCTTCCGATCTGAATCACGATACAAGGTATGCACTCATGGTTGTGGTACAGCCCAATATCATCCAAATGGACGCCTACCTCGTTTCCTTTACTTTCCAAACAATACCAATGGCTCTACCCCAAACTCCTACTTACAACATACCCGAAAAAAAAAATCTGACATTTCATATGGAGTAAAGGACCATAGAACAGCTATATAACTCTAACCGCAGCAAAGAAAGGGGCGGCATAAATCTTCCGGACTCTAAGAGACTTTAAGAAATACCATTTGGCAACCAAATGCTAACCCACATTATGGACTGGCAATACAATTTAAACAAAATAAAGCATGGGTGTGAAAATAAATACAAGACATCCCTGCCAACATCCCAGGATTTCCTGGCTTAACCAAAAAGACAGACCAAAATTACCCCACGACAAACTATTTCGCACCAAGTGTTCTTTAAAATTTCCTGGGGACTACGCAATCAAAACTAAACATCGCTACTATACCGGGGAAGATGAACCGATAAACAATAACCAATGTCTTCCCACCTGGAACTTAACCAACATTCCACCACTGGACAACCAAGACAACCTAAATTGGTCACATAACATCAGCACGACAACTAAAACCCCTACAAGAAATAATAGAGACCAATAAGCCTCAAACCCCAATTCTGGTTCAATATACTCAACTTACCCACGTTACCAAACAATATGCTGAAAAACATACAACCATGTGTAGAACAGTCAACCACGTTCGAACAAGTATGCTAACCTTACCCCCCCACCACAAATGGTCCAGCGACCTATAAATTCTCAACTCAAATCATCACAGAACCTACCATCATACGCCTTAAAATGGGAACAAGAAATAAAGAGACTCTCTCACCTGAACAATGGTTCCCAAAGACTTCAAACTACCCTTAAACTATCAAATCAAACTAGCCCACAGGAAAAAAACTTACAAAAATAATCGCAAGATGGTATAGATGCCCGTCACGTACTTACATAACAATATCCCCATCAATACCAACCATGCTGGAGATGATAACCAGGACATGGAACCCACGCCCACATCTGGTTTAACGGCCCACTAATTCAACCATACTGGAAAACTATAGTTACAATTACGAGCAAATAACTCTCAACAAAAAATCCCCATGTACACTGCCTATTATATTACATCTATGTACAATGCCAATAGATATCAGCACGGATAAAACCTCCTCTGTTTCTTTCTATTGCTGCGCCATTACAACAATGCCAAGATACTGGAAAAAAACCACCACCCCCAATCCATATTGGATACAAGAACTTAACACCCTAAGACACCGAAGAGAGGCCCAATTAAGCACAATCCAGAACACAGCAAGTAATTCAACGCAAAACCTGGACCCCCTGATCCTCTTACGGACACCCACCAATACAAATCTCTAATCACAAACCTAACCGTTTTAAACACTGTGTATTACAAAGTATACTTTATAATATGCACAATAAGGTTTATATAAAATACAGAGCCGGATCTATCTTACCCCCACCTACCCCCACCTCCCTATTACCCCTTTCTTTTCCATATACCCTACGCCCTCCTAATATTCGTTCATATTTAGTTATATTTTCACTTTGCAATATTGCTAAAAAACCGACATTGTTAGTTTTTACTGAACAAATAGGATGACCATAACTAATCCACCATACCTACAATGTGTAGACATACTAACAGTACAGTGTCAATAAAAAAAGAATTAAAAAAAAATGTATAGTGTTAAAAGTCATGTTTTCCAAAGTACTCAACAAATAATGTTTACCATAGCAACAAACCATCCATAATGGTTTAGGGCAACAGTCTCAAGATTTAGTTTATATGTTGGAGAGACATTGAGGGGGTGAGGTGCGGACCTCGCCCTATTTATTCTATCTCTAAATCTTCGGTTGCCGAGACCCCCCCGAAACTGTCTGATAAAATTAAAAAAAGTTCTATGATTTTTATATTATTTAAAGTAATATTTTCCAAAGTGCTATGAATAATAATTACACAAGTAATGGTTACTCACACGTTTAGCACAATCCCCCCGCCATGGAATGTTAACTTCCTATTCTGAGCTCGTGGAGATAGTAGGGATATAGCAGTTAGAAATAGGGATTCGCATTAAAATACGAAAAACTGATTCCTAAAATAGCCCACCTCACTATGCTCAATTTACCTTCCCAAATAATTAGAACGTAAACCTTAATATGAAGCTGCTTTTTAGCTAATTATATAGTATGTATCAGATCGGGAGAAATTGATGGGTAATAACCCTTGTTACACATACATATACCCCGCCCCCACCTACACCATCCTTACAACTGCTGTAGGCACGAAACACGAGTCTATAATACGAGCACCACTAGCTAATAGAGCCTATCAATCGCCATAAAACCCCTTCTCCTGAGACAATAATAACCCACCTTCAGTTCGTCTTATACGTGGATCGACGGGCAGCCAAAAAGCAGCAGAGAGAAAAGGAAGGAAGACGGGAATAGACCAGGGCGAGACATCAAAAAACTAGGACTGGGGTTGAGCAGTGACTCAAGACGGTGCGGGCAAAGAAATCCCTTCTCACTAAAGGCGGAGGCTCCAATAGCCGCCAAAAGCTTCTCAAGGTCAAGATCCTGGGACGTTTCACAGTACAGGCCCTCGGTAACTAGACCTTCCTCTCGAAGTTAGCGGGCATGGCATAGTGACTCTAAGGGGGGGGGCAGCCTAGGGACCAGTGTGCGAACGGGAAAACCACACCGGGGCAGTCCGGAAGGCCGGTTCACATTGGGATGACCACGGATGGAAGAAACTGATGGTTGAAAAAGAGACAGAAAGGGTGTCAGTTCGCGTGGAGAGCCTATTGATTTAGGATCTAAGAAGGGCACTAGGAGCTCCAGAGAGGGGCTGGAGGGGGATACGACGGACTAGACCGGGGCAGGACCAGATGCTTGTGGCAGGACCACATGGGGTAAGAGTACACAGAGGAGGCCAAAAAAGGAGTCTGCGGAAGAAACCACAGGATTGTGCCAGAACTCGAGGGCAGGCCAGTAGGAGTGGCGACAACAGCTAAGGAGAGGGATATGGCCGCAAAACGCAGCGCACAGAAAATAAACTTTTGATTATCGGTCCCTCCCCAGCATCTACAGTGCTCAATAGCTGAGTCTTCGCTCTATGTACGTAAGAAGACACTGCCACACTGATTCCACGTTAGTGCCGCACGGATCCCCGAATACCTCTGGTCCCAAGAGCCCGAATTGTTGACCCCAGGTACCAGAGACTGGAGGAGGAGCATATTAATCGGTGAAGTAGTACCAGAGGACTGTCGATCCGGACGGGGACGTACAGATCTAATCAGGTGTGACAGTCACCAGAGGGAAGTCCTGATGCCAGTAATGAGTGCAGCGCAGCCCTTTTTAATTAGGCCTGGACCAGGCGAGCCAGCAGATTTATCCCTCTCCCGCAGTTCCGAGGACCACGCACTCTTCCTTTCCCCGACTTCCTTGCTCAGGAGGGGCAGGCTCCCTCCGACACGCGTCGTGCCCGTACACTCAGCCCTGCGTCACGAATCAAAAGCCTTCAACAGGCCTCTCCCCCGAGGTTTATTCAGAAAATAAAATTTGAATGGGGCCCTTCAGCTCCTCTCAGTGGCATATGGCAGTTTGCTAGATATCTTATCGCGCAGAAGAAACAGCCTTGGACACCAGCCAGATGCCGCGCAGCCAGGTCAACTTGGTCGCCGGATCAGGATTCCAAGTGACACGGCTGATCGAGGCAGTCCCAGAGGAGGAGCAGACCTGAAGGAGGACAGGAGGCAGACAAGAAAGAAAGAAGGGGGAAGGCATGAGGGGGACGAAAAACATTTGAAATGGTAGCCCACCGCTTGCTTCATCAGGCGGACAAACAAGGGCGCTATAACGACAATAACTGTACATTTGTGGCCGGTCAATCAGAACGTTATTGGATCTCACCAGCAGATCGCAAATTGATTCTCCGAAGATTATCGCATCAGTGGACGCACTCATCAACGTCTTGCCAAGCTCTTGTTAAAACCGTTAGCTCCAGTTAATCCAGGGTATAATAAGATCGCCAATTGGGGGTCAGGAAGGAATTCCCCCCCCTCTGAAGCTTATGGTCTATAGGGGAGGTTTTCGCCTTCCTCTGGATAAGGAGAGAAACTAAACTTAAAATTTTAAAACTAATTTGAAAGTTTTTCTCCCCAGAACACCTATACCATTGTAAGATCTTCTCTTAGTACAAAGTTGATTTAGTAAATGTAAAATAGATTCTGGTAAATAAGAAAGGCTTCCAATATTGTTGCCAGTAAAACCAAAGGCATGAGTCATCAAAGAACCAGCCCCCTGACCCCATATTCACTGTCCTATGGATCGAGGTGTGTTCTATACAGATGTTTAAACACCAATATGGAAGTCCCTAACAAAGACTTTGAAAGTGATTGTGACCATAATCATTAACCATTCAGTGTGACTTTTGGAAAATAAACTGTAGGGAACAAGCAGCTTCAAAGTCTTATCAGAACTTCCATATTCCATTTTGCTTTAGGAATTGTTTGCAACAAATAAAAAAAAAAGCTTCCAAAGTGTTACTGAGTACTTTGCTGTTGTGGTGCCGCATCGGGAAGGCTACAGGTTTAAAACTACACATTCAGAAGGTCCAGTTCAATACCAGGACTTCATTTTTTTTTTGTTTCTTATTATGGTCCAAGGCAAAAGACGGAGGCTTCCTTAAATGTACCAAAGTGTTCAGCTTACTCAGTCATGCTCACCTTATAAGATGCCAGTTATAGAAACCACAGTCCAGAAGGTTGCCAAGTTCTAATACCCATAGTTTCCTTTATTTTTGTTTCCATTATGTTCATAGTTAAAGAGTTAATTGTACAAGCTATCTACTTAATTTCCTCCAATTAGCCTAGCGGTAGGGAGCTCTGCTTTTGCAAAAGCCAGAGTTAAATGTACAAGTTGCAAGGTTCTATGCCCCAGACTACATTTATTTTTTTATTTTTGCTGAATGTTAGAATCCATTTCTTACATCCATGCTATCTATGAAATACACTTAAGAGTACTTTTATTTTTGGTATTAGTAAAGTAGTAAATCATGTTTAGGACAGGAAACATTGAATGTTTTGAAAAACAAACAAAATGAAATCTCTGTTCTGTGTCATGTGAGAGGGAGGATCTCTGTGGAATGTTACTATGATTGGTGTCAGCTTCTAGGAAGCAAGGCTGCATACTTCCTTGATTTGATCTTGAGCCACTACAGAGCATTGCCTGTACACAGACATTAGATGGGGGGTTACCCAGCTAAGGTGGAATTGTGGAGCTGACCCCTAGTACTCACAGGGTGTTTTCATAATCACCCAATGGCCACAAACAAAGGGAGAGATGAGACACAGCTTGTTGTATGTGATGTGAATGTGCTCGTCTATTGGGACAAGTTTGTCTGGAGACTTTAGTTCTCCTTTAACTGTTAATAAGTAGAATAAACATTAAATTTAATTCATTTTTAAAACTATTTAGTATCTGCCCGTTTTCTATTTTCTCCTCTCACTTTCCCTTTGTTTACTTGACCATTAAATATGGAAGGAATTGGGACCTTTTTACTACAAAATAACACAATATTGGTAGTAGGTGGGCTGCACACATAAAACATTAAAACGATCTGTACTCCAAGATAAAACATTAAAAAACACATCACACGACTGCAGAGCTATAAGCATGGCAAGGAAAGGAAGGTTCTGATGCGTTACATTACGTCGAGGTCACTGAATATGGGGACAGCAACCCTGCCTAACCCATACCATATATAGAGAATATGAAGGAGGGGATATATATATACAACGTAAATATATGTAATTAAAAAGAACATCATATTTATTGGAAAAACTCCATGTGTATGTAAAGCATTCTATTATTCCATATAGCATCTTGATGTGGTCGCAGATTACTTCCATCCTTGGCATGAAGCGGCATTACTGGGGCTGTGGCACCTGGTGAATGGTCTGGGGAACATGGCACGATCACCAAAAAATGTTAAAACACCTTCCGAAACACTAGCGGGCAATGATCGGGTTTTTGCGCAAGCTACAAGAGGGGTTACGGTCCAAATTAGCGGGTTACCCGAACATAATTGCGAGGTCAGGAAAATAGAGGCCATAAATTCGAGGGTTACTGAATCGAACGATACTAAATTCGATAATTTCGAAAACCGTAGTCAACGAAAGTCAATAATTATCAAACCGTTAAAGTAACCAGAAATGCCTTCAGTAAAAGTTTTGAAAGTTCGAATTTGGACATGTCGTCAATGGGAGATGGATAGTTTGAAAAGGCTGGGTTATTACAGCTAAACTAACAATGGTGACTTAATTGTAAATGGCTCGTGGCACTGGGAAATGTCTGGGGAAATGGCCACTATACCAAAAACTGTTAAAACACTTCCTAAACACTGGCGGCCAATTGGCTGGTTTGCCAAGCACATTTAGAGGGGTTAAGCGCCAAACTTCCAAGGGTTACACGAACATGACTCTTTCAAGGGTCAAGCGAACATGGAGCCATAATTAGAGTGGTTACCAGAAATCGAACGATACTTTTGAGGGTTCGAAAAGAAAATACTTTGAGAGTTAGAGCAATGATACATTCAAGGGTTTTAGAAGATCGGTCCTCGTAAATTCTAGATGCTCCGAAACCCTCAACGAAGGTTCGAATATTATCGACAGCCCGAAGTTCTAAAGTTTGAGAAATCCTTCTAGTACAAGTTTGAAGGTCGAATTTG
Source organism: Hymenochirus boettgeri (assembly GCA_019447015.1). Lineage (NCBI taxonomy): Eukaryota > Metazoa > Chordata > Amphibia > Anura > Pipidae > Hymenochirus > Hymenochirus boettgeri. Next base: position 26,706,073 of record CM033477.1, read on the forward strand.
GACCCAGTCAAGTCAATAGTGAGAGTGATATTTTAAAAAGCTGGTTTTTACAGCTAAATAAACAAGGTGACTTACTGTAAATGGCTGTGGTCACCTGGTGAACTGCGTCTGGGGAACATGGCAATATCACCAAAACTTGTTTTTTAAAACGCAATTGTAGCGGGTTGGGTTTGTGAGCTTAATTAGAGGGTTTCGCCAATTAGAGGGGTAACGAACGCGCGATACTTTCGAGGGTCAGCGAAAAATTAGAAGCCAAAAATTGAGGAAATGGGTCTGGGGAACATGGCACTACACCAAAACTGTTAAAACGGCCAAATGTGTCGGGTTTTGTGCAAGCTACATTGAGAGGGGGTTTTTCGGACCCTACATACGCATGGGTCCTCTATCTGCCGCGATACCATCTCATGTATACCGTTTTCTGCAGCATCCGTTACACGAGCAACCACCGTTACCCTCGACGATACGTTTCATCGTATGTGGTTAGCGATCCCATGACAACATTCTCCTAACCGGGCGCTGTATGGCCATGGACTCCGCGTTCTCGTATTGTGCAGTGACAATCAAAACCTTTCGCTACACTTCTGAGCGAATTAGTCACCGCACCTTTCGACATACCACCGTCAATCCCTACTTCGCCTCGATGACAAGGACTGGATCAATATTCACACAAACGTTCTCCCCCGGACGAAGATTCCTTCTCTTCAGTTCTTATAAACAGTTTGGAAATTGCGCCTCACGAATTTTGGATCCCACTTACCACGTACAATGAGGAGAGTGATAGTTTGAAAAGGCCTAGGTTTAGTACAGTCTCGTGGTGACCATCAGGAATGCGTTTATATGACAGCACGTTGTTCTTCTCTACGATAATATATCGTATTATTGTTGGTAAATACCAAAAGAACCCAACACAGGCAGACGAGTATTTACAGTTGACAATAAGATGCACATATTCGCTCCGAGTAACACTATTCTCCATCACAGTCCAGGACCGGTGGTCTCCCGGCCTTACCTTGGTACATATTATACGCTCGAAACTGTAGATTGATGTCTCACCACCTCTTGGACACAGACTACTATTGAAGCTGAGACCAGCAGCCTTCCGTATAGCTCCCGAGACCGCTCCATACTGCCCACCAAGTGGTCAGTATCTAGTTATAAATAGAGATTGTCAGAGAGGTTGACCTCCTCCCTTTAGGCTGTGGTCATCTCTCGAAGTTGCAGGTAAGGCATCCCCAACTTGCTTCTTAATAACACTTAGTAGGCTTCAATGTTTGGCAAACCACTTTCGTGCCAAAAATGAACCATATCATACCATATGGATCTATTACAAACATATTATTACGATGACATTTAAGCTTTTGAGTTTTACTGGCCCTTAAGCGAACAGCATAGTTCAGCACTTTATACCAAACTGCATGATACACTGCAAAAAAAACCACTTTATCAACCTTCCATCATTACACCCTCACTTGACTTAAGCGAAAGAAGAGCATTAACCGCTTCGCTGGTCAGCAGTGTCCCACAAAAACACAATCTAATTAATTAATCCCACGTTACCTGAAATCAATTTAATGACACAATGTATTCTTAGTTCCGTAACGTTTTATTAACATCTTCAACTATTCAGCCACCGTGATCTTAGATAAATAGCGTCCCAGCCATTCTCTTGATGCTGACTCCTGGGCGGTGGATATGAACTGTTAAACCTGAAACGGTGTATTTATTTGCATGCCAGGTACCTCTTGTTATCCTAGCCATTTTTATTTTCATGCAGTTTTATTTTAGAAAACAAGTCTTCCCTCTCGAAAGAGGGCGTTTATTTATCACGACGTCTAGCGTACACTTAACAAGTAAAAACTCATTGGCCACCTAGTGCAAATATAGGCTCATTCTATCTCGTGACTACCAATGCCTAACTTGTACCTGGCCCAACATCATTGCTCAATAACACTATACCTGGCTCTCTAGGGAATAAGTTTACGGGAGCTGTAATAACAGCACAAGCGGGTACGCCGCACCTCCCACATAATGTGTATTAGGTAGTTTTGTTTTGTTTGGTGTGGGTGGCTGTTGTGCTTCTCAGTTTCCATTCCGCAGCCTGTCCGAAATCCATTTTTGTCAGATACTGCATCCATGTCTCTGGCCACACTGAATATTTGTCGCTCAAGATTAGGGCAGCTCCATTTTAAGATACTGGCGCGTGTACCCGAACATAACAATCTTCTTTACGCCTTTTGAAAAGCCTTCCCTTGCAAGAACTACCACCTGTTCTTTTATGACCTTCTTCTTGTACGTAAGATTAGTTACATGGCCGTAGGCCAAGATCATGCAGAGAAAATTGTGGCCAAATAATCTTTTATAATATAATCTAATCCATACTAAACTAGAACATGATGGCCAGTAACCTCGTGGTCACTATGTGCGTTTGGAGGCGGGATTCATGACAATACTTCCTTCAAGGTTATAGTAACCACAAACATAGTTCATAGGTGCTTCTGCTGTAGAAACAACCTCCGGTGGCCCACATGTTCTGTTTTTCGCGTCGTTAACGTGTTTTGCCGCGTTCCCTACCAGGTTCCAATAGCCGACTAACTTAGTGAGCGCCTACTGCCACTCGCGCGCTCCTCCGAAATGTCCGAATTACCATCTAAATGTTTCTGCAATGCCGACTTCGATGATTTGCCCAGTGACGGAGCTATACGCATATCATCAACATCAGTCCAAAGTCAGGCCGACCGCACACTAAAGAGTCAGCCTTCGCCCTCTATGAGGATCGAGGTCCATAAGACGCCCTCGTGGAATGTTGCTGTCCGCACTTTGTAGGCCACAAAAATGGCATAGCATGAGAACTGTGTATAGACCTTGAGATGTGGCAAATTTGTGCACGTTGTCTTTCCCCGAGACCATCAGGTAGATCCTCTTGAAAAGGCAAGCCTGTACCATTACTAACCCCTCTCTATGCGACGGTCATACGTTGAAAAAGACCGATGTCGTAGCTGTTACCTACGCTCATCCTATACAATAACTTAATCTCATCTCCAAATATGTGGCCAGTGGGCTCCTTTACGTCACAAGTTTAGAGACAGTCATGTATGTTCCTGAAACCTCTGGCTACAAAGCAAAGCGGACGTTCTAGATCCATCTTTTTGGAAATAAGACCCCAGTGGAGAAACACCAGTTAGGTTTCACTCCACTGAAGGTTCAATTTAACCTAGTGCTAGCATGTGGTCTACCTCTTGCTTAACCATATATTTGTATTTTCGGGGTTGCTATAGGCGTTGATGTATAGGTTACTTCAGTATATGCAATTAACATTGCTCGATTAGGTTCGTTTTTCCTGCGTTTACTACAAAAAACATCTCTGTACTTGTTAATAACATGTCCAGCTCTTTGGCCAAACCCAAAGTCCGAATTTTTGCGATCTGTTAAGTTTGCAAGCTTGAGAGCTTTCTTTGTTCCGCTACTGATAAGCCCTTTCTGTCAGCCATATCAGGAGTACATTCTGCAATTACCACCTGGGAAGTATCCAATCTTCTTCTCCGTCCACCTTCTAAGGAGATACATGGTAGATCATTTCTATTTTTTCTACCTGGATTTAATGTCATACTCCACAGGACCCATTGCCTACCCAATCTCAAAGGACCCTGCCATTAGCACTAATTGTGTGATTGATCAGGAAGTTAAGTAGAACAGCAAAAAATTCTCTCCTAGTTTAAAAAAAGTTTCTCCTTGAAGGCTATTATACCCTACTTTTGGGTTAGCTGAGCATCAGCTCTAAGTTTTGCTGTGCCAAGAATTGACCTTTTAGCGCCAACTTCTGCCTTCATGCAATCAATATAGTAAAACACTTTGTGGACTTTTTCCCAGGTTTTTTGGGTTACCCAATTTTCAACGAAGCACATCAAGAAATACCCTAGGTTGTCTAACATAAAGTAAGTCAAAAGGGAAAAACCCAGTGATAAGCTGGGGTACTTCCTGTTGCAAAAACAGAAGGTAGGGCAACCAAACCTTATCAAGGTTTAGGGTCACCGTTTACAAAAACTTTCCGAGCATATACGTTTTAAGGTTTGGAGTCATCCTTTCTACAAGACCATCTGTCGGGGGATAATACAGGGCTGTTCTCAGTGCTCTTACTCATAGCTATACAGATCGTTTAAAAGGACTTGAAGTAAAATTTGCCCTGATCACGTCAAGATCTCCCGTGGAATACCAAAGGAGAACTAAATATTTTAATCAGGGCTTCAGCCACCGTTTTCGCTCCCAACACAGATGAAAGTGGCCCTCCCTCAAAGTCACCAATTAGTATATGGTCCTTGGAGGATTCCAACAGTGCATCTAAATAAAGGATCTAAATCAACAGATGTGTCCCCTTCAAAGAAAAAAAAAAAAGTTTGGAATTTTGCGGCACAATGTGTCCACCACGCTTTTATTTTCCCCAAGGATACTGGTAATGTCAACATGACAATTCCACCCTGCAGCTTCTGTGCAGTTGATATAAAATGTGCTTTTTAACAAGTTGTCTTAACTATAACTCTTCCTTCTTTTCTTCTTTTTGGGTTTTCCTATCATTTTAAACCACTGGGGGATTTGTAGCTTCCTTTTCCACATCTGTCAAGCCTGGCACTGCCTTGCGCGATCACTCTTCTGCCAATCCCACTTCTGACCACCATATGTGACCAAGCGCATGGGTTTATATGCCAGACACGTGTTCTTATACGTATATTTTCTTTTATTGTTGGCAAATAAAGAACACAAACTGCAGAAAATTGCCAAAGATGCAGTACGCTATTTCCACAGCAGGTGGTGGTACACTAATTAAAGCTGAACTGTAGATCTGCTGTCTACCACCTCTTGGACACAGACTACTCTTGCAAGCTAGACAGCAGCCTTTTATACCTCCCAGACTGCTCCTACCTGCCACAAGTGGTCAGTATCTAGTATATAATAGATGTGCGAGAGAGGCTGCTCCTCCCTTTAGGAAGTGGTCACTCTGGAAGTTGCAGGTAAGGCACCCATGCTTTAAAAAATTAGTAGGCCTTGTTTGGGCAACACTTTTGCAAAATGAACATATCATACCATAACATTAGTACAAAATATTATTTGCATAGACATTCACTTTTTAGTTACTGGCCAGAAACAATAGTTCACATTTATACAATGCATATCATGCAAAAAACACATTTACACCTCACACAGCTAAACTAACAATGTAAACTGTAAAGGCTGTGGAAACTGGAAAATGGTCTGGGAACATGGCACCATCACCAAAACTTGTTAAAACACTTCCTAAACACAGCCGGGCATTTGTCGGGTTTTTGCGCCCCACAAACACTAGCAAGCAATTGTCGGGTTTTGCTCAAACTAGCACATTAGAGGGTTTGTCTTTTTTGCAGCCTTTTTTTTGGAAATTAGAGGGACGGTTACTCGAACGATACTGTCGAGGCTTTGGCACCTGAAACGCTGGGAATAGGCACATAAAACTTTGTAAAACACTTCCTTAACACTATCATTGTCAGGTTTTGCGGCAACACGTAAGCAATACTTTCGGAGTTATTAGCGATGACACATTAAAGGGTTACGAAGTATCGGGGTCCAAAATTAAGATAATCACAAAAGGGTAAATTCGAAGGTCTCAATACTTTTTGAGGGTCGGAAAAAGATACTTTCGGAGAAGTTCGATAGTCGTCAGACAGGTAAATCAACTTCATAAAAGCTTTGTAAAAGTAACGCGAATTTCGGACCCATTCAAGTCAATGCGGAGAGTGATAGTTTGAAAAGGTGGGTTTATACACTACAAACTCACAATGGTAAACTACTGAAATGGCTGTGGAACCTGAGAAATGGATCTGGGGAACATAGCACCTATCACAAAACTTGTTAAACCTTCTAACACTCGTCAATGTCGGTTTAAACACTAGCAGCAATTGTCGGGTGCGCAAGTAAATTAGGTGTTGCGGCCAATTCGAGGGTTACCAATGATACTTTCGAGGGTCACAAAAAATAGAGCATAAATGAGGGTTACCGAAATCGAACGATACTTTTGAGGGTTAGCGAAAAAGAATAATACTTCGAGTTACCGAATGACAGCATTCAAGGGTTAGAGATAGGCTCGTAATTCGATCTATTCTTGAAAAATCCGGGTCAAGAACGTTCAATATTATGTCGAAAGTTAAAAGTCCGAGAATCTTCAGTAAAAGTTTGAAAGTTCGAATTTGGACCATTCAAGTCAAGGGAGAATGTGTTGTTTGAAAAGGCTGGGTTTATTACAGCTAAACTAAAAATCCGGTAATTACTGTAAATGGCGTGAGCAACTGGAAAATGGTCTGGGGAAACATGGCACTATCATCAAACTTGTTAAAACACTTCCTACACTAGCGCGGCAATTGTCGGGTTTGCGCAACACCAGCAAGCAATTGTCGGGTTTGCGCAAGCTACATTAGAGGGTTTCGGCCAATATAGAGGGTTACCGAACGATATACTTCGAGGTCAGCGAAAATAGGCCAAATTTGAGGGTTACCGAAATCGAATGATACTTTGAAAGTAACGAAAACGAAATAACTTTCAAGTTAGCGAAGAACATTTCAGGGTTAGAGATCGGCTTGATAATTCGTAATTCTCGAAAACAGCGTCAAGAAGTTCAATAATTATGTAAAGTCAAAGTCGAGAAATCCTTCAGTAAAGTTTGAAAGTTCGAATTTGGACCCATTCAAGTCAATGGGAGAGTGATAGTTTGAAAAGGCTGGTTTTATTACAGCTAACTAACAATGGTAACTTACTGTAAATGGCCGTGAAACTGGAAAATGGTGGGGAACATGCCACTATCATCAAATCTTGTTAAACACTTCTAAACACTAGGTGGCAAATTTGTCGGGTTTTGCGCAACACCAGCTAACATTGTGGGTTCGGCACTTAGAGGTTTCGCCATTGAGGGTTACAAATCGCATACTTTTTGAGGGTAAGCCAACATAGAGGCATTAAATTTAGAGGGTTACGAAATCGAAGATACTTTTTTGAGGGGGTTACGAAACAACGAATATACTTCGCAAGGTTAGCGAAGTGACAACAGTCTTGAAGGGCTTAGAGATGCGCTCGTAAATTCGATAATTCTCGAAAAACACCCGGTCAAACGAAGTTCAATAATTATGTAAGTTAAAAGTCCCGAGAAATCCTTCAGTAAAAGTTTTGAAAGTGTCGAATTGGACACCATTCAGTTCAATGGGGAGCTGATAGTTGAAAAGGCTAGGGTGTTTATTACAGCTAAACTAACCATGGATATTCTGTAAATTGGCCGTGCAACTGGAAAATGGTCTGGGGAAATGGGCCACTATCATCCAAAAATCTTGTTTAAAACATCTTCCTAAACACTAGAGCGGGGCAATCTGTCTGGGTTTTTCAACCTAGCAGCAATGTCGGTTTGCGAAGACAATTAGAGGGTGGTGGCCAATTAGGGTTTACCAGCGATACTTTCGAGGCGTCAGCGAAAATAAGCATAAATTAGAGGGTTACGAAATCGAACGATACTTTTGAAAGGTTACGTAAAGAAATAATACTTGAGAGTTAGCGAATGGACACATTCAAGGGTTAGAGATCGGCTTCGTAAAATTCATAATTGATTCTCGAAACCGCCGGTCAACGAAGGTTCCAGATAATATGTAAGTTAAAGCCGGAGATTGAAGTCTTTGAGAAATTCCTTCAGTATAACAGTTTGAAAGTTACGAATTTGGCCCCATCAAGTCACGGAGTAAGAGAGAGTGATGTTTAAAAGATAGGTTTATTACGCTAAACTAACAATGTAGACTTACTGTAAATGGGCTGTGGCAACTGCGGAAAATGGTCTGGGGGGAACAGCACTATGCCACCAAAACGTTAAACAACACTTCCTAAACCACTAGCAGGGCAGTCGTGTTGGCGCCTGCCGCATTTCTGCGTTTGCACAAGCTACTAGTTCGGTAGAGGGTTATGGCCAATTCAAGGTTACCAAATGATACTTTCGAGGGTCAGCGAACATAGAGCCATACAATTAGAGGGTTTACAGGAAATCTGAAGATACTTTTTGAGGGTTAGCGAAAAAGAATAAGTAGCTTTAAGAGTTAGCGGGAAATGACACATTCAAGGCGTTAGAGACGGCTCGTGAAAGTCAAATTCTCGAAAACCGCGCAACGAAGGTTCGGATAATTATCGACAGCCCGGGAGTGAGAGTTCGAAAGTTAAGTTTGAGAAATCCTTAGGTAAAGTTTGGAAGGTTCGAATTTGGACCCATTCAAGTCAATAGGAGAGTGATAGTTTAAAAAAGCTGGGTTTATTACAGCTAAACTAACAATGGTGACTTACTGTAAATGGCTGTGGCACCTGGGAAATGGTCTGGGGAACATGGCACTATACCCTACCCATAATGTCTATATAACAGTTACATGGTAACATAGTATTGGAGGTTGTATAAAGACATACGTCCATCTAGTCCAACCTTTATACCCTACGCATAATGTATGTATAACAGTTACATAATAACATAGTATTGAAGGTTATATAAAAACATACGTCCATCTAGTCCAACCTTTATACCCTACCCATAATGTATGTATAACAGTTACATAATAACATAGTATTGAAGGTTATATAAAAACATACGTCCATCTAGTCCAACCTTTATACCCTACCCATAATGTCTGTATAACAGTTACATAGTAACATAGTATTGGAGGTTGTATAAAGACATCCACCCATCTAGTCCAACCTTTATACCCTACCCATAATGTATGTGTAACAGTTACATAGAAACATAGTATTGAAGGTTATATAAAAACATACGTCCATCTAGTCCAACCTTTATACCCTACCCATAATGTATGTAAAACCGTTACATAGTAACATAGCATTGGAGGTTGTATAAAGACATCCACCCATCTAGTCCAACATTTATACCCTACCCATAATGTATGTGTAACAGTTACATAGAAACATAGTATTGAAGGTTATATAAAGACATACGTCCATCTAGTCCAACCTTTATACCCTACCCATAATATCAGTATAACAGTTACATAGTAACATAGTATTGGCAGTTGTATAAAGACATACGTCTATCTAGTCTAACCTTTATACCCTACCCATAATGTATGTAAAACAGTTACATAGTAACATAGTATTGGAGGTTGTATAAAGACATCCACCTATCTAGTCCAACCTTTATACCCTACCCATAATGTATGTGTAACAGTTACATAGTAACATAGTATTGAAGGTTATATAAAGACATATGTCCATCTAGTCCAACCTTTATACCCTACCCATAATGTCTCTATAACAGTTACATAGTAACATAGTATTGGAGGTTGTATTAAGACATACGTCTATCTATTCTAACCTATATACCCTACCCATAATGTCTGTATAACAGTTACATAGTGACATAGTATTGGAGGTTGTATAAAGACATACGTTCATCTAGTCCAACCTTTATACCCTACCCATAATGTCTGTATAACAGTTACATAGTAACATAGTATTAGCAGTTGTATAAAGACATCCACCCATCTAGTCCAACCTTTATACCCTACGCATAATGTATGTGTAACAGTTACATAGTAACATAGTATTTGAGGTTGTATAAAGACATGCACCCATCTAGTCCAACCTTTATACCCTACCCATAATGTCTGTATAACGTATAACAGTTACATAGTAACATAGTATTGGAGGTTGTATAAAAACATATGCCCATCTAGTATAATTTTATTCCCTACCCATAATGTATGTAAAACAGTTACATAGTAACATAGCATTGGAGGTTGTATAAAGACATCCACCCATCTAGTCCAACCTTTATACCCTACCCATAATGTCTGTATAACAGTTACATAGTAACATAATATTGGAGGTTGTATAAAGACATACATCCATCTAGTCTAACCTTTATACCCTACCAATAATGTATGTGTAACAGTTACATAGTAACATAGTATTGAAGGTTATATAAAGACATACGTCCATCTAGTCCAACATTTATACCCTACCCATAATATCTGTATAACAGTTACATAGTAACATAGTATTGGCAGTTGTATAAAGACATACGTCTATCTAGTCTAACCTTTATACCCTACCCATAATGTCTGTATAACAGTTACATAGTAACATAGTATTGTAGGTTGTATATAGACATACGTCCATCTAGTCTAACCTTTATACCCTACCCATAATGTCTGTATAACAGTTACATAGTAACATAGTATTGGAGGTTGTATATAGATATACGTCCATCTAGTCTAACCTTTATACCCTAGGCATAATGTATGAGTAACAGTTACATAGTAACATAGTATTGAAGGTTATATAAAGACATACCTCCATCTAGTCCAACCTTTATACCCTACGCATAATGTCTGTATGACAGTTACATAGTAACATAGTATTGGAGGTTGTATAAAGACATCCACCCATCTAGTCCAACTTTTATACCCTACCCATAATTTCTGTATAACGTATAACAGTTACATAGTAACATAGTATTGGAGGTTGTATAAAAACATATGCCCATCTATTATAACTTTATTCCCTACCCATAATGTATGTAAAACAGTTACATAGTAACATAGTATTGGAGGTTATATAAAGACATCCACCCATCTAGTCCAACCTTTATACCCTACCCATAATGTCTGTATAACGTATAACAGTTACATAGTAACATAGTATTGGAGGTTGTATAAAAACATATGCCCATCTAGTATAACTTTATTCCCTACCTATAATGTATGTAAAACAGTTACATAGTAACATAGCATTGGAGGTTGTATAAAGACATCCACCCATCTAGTCCAACCTTTATACCCTACCCATAATGTCTGTATAACAGTTACATAGTAACATAGTATTGCCAACCTTTGGAGGTTGTATAAAGACATCCACCCATCTAGTCCAACCTTTATACCCTACCCATAATGTCTGTATAACAGTTACATAGTAACATAGTATTGGAGGTTGTATAAAGACATCCACCCATCTAGTCCAACCTTTATACCCTATGCATAATGTATGTGTAACAGTTACATTGTAACATAGTATTGAAGGTTATATAAAGACATACGTCCATCTAGTCCAACCTTTATACCCTACCCATAATGTCTGTCTAACAGTTACATAGTAACATAGTATTGGAGGTTGTATAAAGACATCCACCCATCTAGTCCAACCTTTATACCCTATGCATAATGTATGTGTAACTGTTACATAGTAACATAGTATTGAAGGTTATATAAAGACATACGTCCATCTAGTCCAACCTTTATACCCTACCCATAATGTCTGTATAACAGTTACATAGTAACATAGTATTGGAGGTTATATAAAGACATCCACCCATCTAGTCCAACCTTTATACCCTACCCATAATGTCTTTATAACGTATAACAGTTACATAGTAACATAGTATTGGAGGTTGTATAAAAACATATGCCCATCTAGTATAACTTTATTCCCTACCCATAATGTATGTAAAACAGTTACATAGTAACATAGCATTGGAGGTTGTATAAAGACATCCACCCATCTAGTCCAACCTTTATACCCTACCCATTATGTCTGTATAACAGTTACATAGTAACATAGTGTTGGCAGTTGTATAAAGACATACGTCCATCTCGTCTAACCTTTATACTCTACCTATAATGTCTATATAACAGTTACATGGTAACATAGTATTGGAGGTTGTATAAAGACATACGTCCATCTAGTCCAACCTTTATACCCTACGCATAATGTATGTGTAACAGTTACATAGTAACATAGTATTGAAGGTTATATAAAAACATACGTCCATCTAGTCCAACCTTTATACCCTACCCATAATGTCTGTATAACAGTTACATAGTAACATAGTATTGGAGGTTATATAAAGACATCCACCCATCTAGTCCAACCTTTATACCCTACCCATAATGTCTGTATAACGTATAACAGTTACATAGTAACATAGTATTGGAGGGTGTATAAAAACATATGCCCATCTAGTATAACTTTATTCCCTACCCATGCGAATTGGAGGGGCACAGCCTTTACAGGGTAATTAAAGTTATGGGATTTTCATTTCCCCATTTTTACCCTCCTTCCCTCATCATCTGACCCTCCTCTCTTTGCGGACAAGCCGGAGGTAATGTTTCTGCCCCTCCAGGTCGATATCAACCAAAACAGATTCTTCCCTATTTGTTCTCTTTCAAGACGAAGGATCTCGTCTTCAAGACCATCATCTCATTACATCATATTCAAAATAGAAAAAGATTCGATGTTTTTCACAAGTGAATCCTTTACGACCAGTTTTTTTATTTTTCCCAATGGAACCCCTCCTTTCTTTTGACATTGACCCCACCATCCTCCTCCTCTGCCAGAAGAGTTTTCCTAACCAAGGAAGAGGGTCTATTTGCAGAAGGAGAAGGTCCCAAACCAGCAGATTTCTTAATAGTTCTATAGACTTAACACATTGGCGAGTTTTACCTGACAGATTTTTATTATTACCCTCAGCTCTGACTTTTACCTGCGAAGACACACTTTATTCTCTACAGGCAAGATGGAACCTCAGAAGGCAAGAGCTTACTGGGGCTGGTTGGTTCCTCAACAATGTCCTCTGCAAACTTTGTCCATTTTGGTGCCAAGAGACAGGGCAAGTGTGTAAACATGCCCTGTCCCCCACAAACACAATGCACATTTTAAGTTTACCGCAAAACATACTGGGGCGTCTGAAAGACCCGCATTCCCGCATTGTCTGGTTGCCCTGAATAGAACCATTGGATGCGGTCCTTCCCTATAATGAAGAGTTAGGATATGTTGGATGATGCTCCGACGATGTTTAGTTTCTATGCTGCACTTCAGCCACCGTCCCATATTCCATGGTGGTCTAGTTTTTAGACAGTTTCATTTTGAACTTGCCGTATCTACTAACCAGGTACGTATATCTGAGGGGGGATACTTTCATTGAAGACCTTAATGGTCACTCTAACATACCTGGCCTAGAGGAGAGCCGTCAAAACTCTTCCAAAGGGTGTCTTGAGCCTCTGTCAAAACTTATTAATAACTCTACCGGGTGGGACCAGAAATAAACGCAAATATGTCAACAGCAGTAAACCCAGCCCGAAAGAGCCTATCGATAACCTGATCCCTCCCTGCAGAAGGACCCTCCCCCGCCCTTTCAAATTAACCACACTTCCTCCTCCTGGCACGAAATATTAGGCATCCAATGTAATGTCTATTGCTTGTAGCTGCCATAGAGCATATGTCTTTTGGCGATTAGAGTTCATTGATACTGTGGCAGAAGCTGGACCAACAGGGGCAGATGTTACAACAGCATATAAGGGGCAGGGACAGGGGCAGATGTTTACAACAAATATGAAGGATCAGGACAGGGGGCAGTTTACAACAGGCATATAAGGGGCAGGGACAGGGGCAGATGTTACACAGCATATGAAGGGGCAGGGACAGGGCAGTTTACAACGATACGAAGGGACGGGGCAGATGTTACAACAGCATATGAAGGGACAGGGGCAGATGTTACAACACATATGAAGGGACAGGGGCAGCTGTTACAACCAGCATATGAAGGGGACAGGTGCAGATGTTACAACAGCATATGCAAGGACGGACAGGGCGGATTTAACAGCATATAGGGCAGGGGGGCCAGATGTTTCAACAGCATCTGAAGGGCAGGGGACAGATGTTACAACATCATATGAAGGGACAGGTCAGATGTTACAACAGCATATGAGGGACGCAGTAGGGGCAGATGTTACCACACAGCATATGAGACGGAGTAACTAGGGGACAGGGAATTTACACAGCATATGAAGGGACAGGGACAGGGGCAGATGTTCCACAGCATATGAAGGGACCGGGACAGGCAGATGTTACAACAGCATTGAAGGGACGGGGCAGATGTTACAACACAAATTAACGGACGGGCAGATGTTACAGCATATGAAGGGACTGGCAGATGTTTACAACAGCATATGAAGGGCGGGGCAGATGTTACAACAGCATATGAAGGCGACATGGGCAGATGTTACAACAGCATATATGAGGACGGAGGGCATGATGTTACAAACAGCATATGAAGGGACAGGGGGGGGGCAGATGTTACACAACAGCATATGAAGGGACAGGGGCAGATGTTACAACAGCATATGAATGGAAGGGCAGGGGCAATGTTAACAACAGCATATGAAGGGCGGACAGGGCAAGATGTTACAACAGCATATGAAGGGAGGGGGGGCAGATGTTACAACGACATATGAAGGGACAGGGGGGGGCAGATGTTTACAACAGCATATGAAGGACAGGCAGTGTTTACAACGCATATGAAGGGACGGGTGAGGGGGAGGGGCAATGTTACAACAGCATATGAATGGACAGGGGCAGATGTTACAACAGCAAATTATAAGGACCAGGCAGGGCACATGTTACATACAGCATTGAAGGACCAGGGACAGGGGCAGATGTTACAACACGTCATATGAAGGGACAGGAGGGCAGTGTTACAAACAACACATAGGAAGGGCGATCAAGGGCAGATGTACAACAGCATTTAAAGGGCAAGGGACAGGCAGATGTTTACAACATCATATGAAGGACCAGGGACAACGGGCAGATGTTTACAACAGCCATATGGGACCAGGACAAGGGGCAGATGTTAAACAGCATATGAAGGCGGCAGGGACAGGGGCAGATGTTACAACAGCATATGAAGGACCAGGGACAGGGCAATGTTCACACATATATAGGAAGGAGACCAGGGACAAGGGGCAGATGTTACAACAGCTCTAAGGACCAGGGACAGGGGCAGATTTTACACAGCATATGAAGGACGACAAGGGGCAGATAGTTTACAACTCGCATATGAAGTGTACCAGGGACATGGCATGTTACAACAGCATATGAAGGAGGGCAAGGGGCAATGTTATAAACAGCATAATGAAGGACAGGCAGGGGCATGTTACAACAGCATATGAAGGACAGGGCAGAAATGTTACAACAGCATATGAAGGCCAGCAGGGGCAGATGTTACAACAGCATAATTAGACCACAGGGACAGGGGCAGCATGTTACCACAGCATATGGAAGGGACAGGGCAATGTTTACAACGCATATGAAGGGACCAGGGGCAGATGTTACAACAGCATAGAGGACGGGCAAATGTTACAACAGCATATTAAGGGATCAGGGCAGATGTTACAACAGCATATGAATGGACAGGGGGCAGATGTTACAACGCATATGAAGACCAGGACAGGGGCAGATGTTTACACACAGCATATGAAGGACAGGACAGGGCAGATTTTACAACAGCATTGAAGGGACAGGGGCAGATGTTTACAACAGCAATATGAAGGACAGGGACAGGGCAATGTTACACAGCATATGAGAGACCAGGGACAGGGCAGATGTTATACAACAGCATATGAAGGGACCGGGGCAGATGTTACAACAGCATATGAAGGACAGGACAGGGGCAGATGTTTACAACAGCATATGAAGGACCAGGGACAGGGCAGATGTTACACACATATGAAGGAACGGACAGGGCAGATGTTCAACAGCATATGAAGGACAAGGGCATAGGGGCAGATGTTACAACCATATGAAGGACCATGGACAGGGCAGATGTTACAACGCAATATGAGGACCAGGGACAGGGGCAGATGTTAACAACAGCATATGAAGGGACGGACGGGGCAGATTTACAACAGCATATAGGACAGGGACAGGGGCAGATGTTACAACAGCATATGAAGTGGACAAAGGGGCGGGCAGATGTTACAACAGCATAATGAAGGATCAGGACAGGGGCCAGATGTCAACACATATGAAGGACCAGGGACAGGGGCAGATGTTACAACCGCTATGAAGGGCAGGGCAGGGCAAATGTTACACATCATATGAAGGACCAGGACGGATATGTAACACGCATGAGGACAGGGCAGATGTTACAACAGCATATGAAGGACAGGGACAGGGCATGTTACAACAGCATATGAAGGACCAGGAGGGGCAGCATGTTACACCACAGCATATGAAGGCAGGACAGGGCAGATGTTACAACAACAGCATAATGAAGGACCAGGGACAGGGGCAGATGGTATAACAGCATGCGATGACAGGGACAGGGACAGGGGCAATGTTTACAACAGCATTGAAGGCCGGGAACCAGGGGCAGATGTTCCAACAGCATATGAAGGATCAGGGACAGGGGCATTGTTACAACAGCATATGAAGGACCAGGGACAGGGGCAATGTTACAACAGCTATGAAGGCCAGGACAGGGGATATGTTACAACAGCATATGAAGGACCAGGGACAGGGGCAGATGTTACAACATATGGAAGGGACGGGACGGGGCAGATGTTACAACAGCATTGAAGGGGCAGGCAGGGCAGATGTTACAAACAGCAATATGAATACCAGGGACAGGGGCCAATTGTTACAACAGCATATGAAGGACAGGGGCAGATGCTACAACACATAATGAAGCAGGGGACAGGGGCAGATGTTACAACAGCTTATGAAGGGGCAGGGACAGGGGCAGATGTTACAACACATATGAAGGGACAGGGACAGGGGCAGATGTTACAACAGCATATGAAGGACCCGGGACAGGTGCTACAACAGCATATGAAGGGGCAGGACAGGGGCGATGTTACAACAGCATATGAAGGGACAGGAGTGACAAGGGGCAGATGTACAACAGCATATGAGGGCAGGGACGTGGCAGAGTTTACAACAGCATATGAAGGCCAGGACAGGGGCAGATGTTAATACAGCATATGAAGGACCATGGACCAGGAGGGGCAGATGTTACAACATCATATGAAGGACCAGGGACAGGCTACAAGCTATGAGGGGACAGGGACAGGCAGATTTGTTACCGAACTCATATGAAGGAACAGGGACAGGCAGACATGTACCAGCATATTACCCAAGGACAGGTGCTACACGCATGAGGGGACAGGGACTGGGTCAGATGTATAAGACATATGAAGGAAGTGGAGCAAGGGAACAGATTACAACAGCTATGAGGACCGGCGGACACTGTTCACAATTGGCGTTGAACCGGACCTGGCGAAATGTATCACACAGATCATGTAGATCCAGCGACTGCATGACACTGGATCGCTGGCAAGATCTCAGGACAGGGGCAAACTAAAGAACTGAACCCATAGGGAACTGATTCAGTATCTGGACGTGCCATACTGGCGAGGACCGGAATCCAGGCGATCATCCGTGGCAGCGCCGACCGTAGGACTTGGAGAGGCATAGGGAAGTGCAAGCTTTAACTGTGCTTCACCTTGTGGTGTAAACGACTGCGAAGAACACACAGAGCTTATGATAGACCGCCATCATTGTCTAATCTTTCCATCCGGATGTAATCTTGTAGCATGTTGGAAAGATGTGACTACTCTGCAGCTGTTACCTGGCACAGGACTATCTCTCTCGAATGTACTGGAACATATCACAATTGTCCTCTGTCAAACTTCTTTACAGGAGTAGGTTTTGTATTCCACTGGTGGAACACAAGCTCCCAGAGCCATGCGGTTCTATGAACAGGTTTGGTCCATCTTGCACATGTATTATTCCAATATGGCGGCATCCTGTCGTTCTGACTGACCTGTACTGGAACGTAATAACGTGCTGGGACAATAGGTAGTGACTTTCTGCATGAACCCCTTCCTTCCCATCCTTATTGGAAAAGCAGGTGAGCTGATTCCTCCCGCCTCCCATTGCACTGGTCCCTCTATATATACACACTAGTAGACGGTCTTTTTATGTTTCTCTTTCCTTTTTGTTCAATCTTCTTTTCCTTTAAATCTTCCTCCTCCGAATCTCCGTTGCAGAGAAACCAACAGTTCCCGTTAAAACCGGAGCACTCCAAGTTAGGAGCGTGAGAAGTACCGGACGGAACCTTCAGATAAAGCCAATTCCTCCCCTCTCAGGTTGTTTCCTCAGGATGCAACAGATGCTTCCATAGGAGTGCTGCCAGCTGGTAACTCCCACAGTCAGGCACCGCAGTGTTAACCCATCCATCTCTCTCTTATGCTGTTCTCCTCTCTCTCTGGCTAGAAACCATCTCTGTTGGAAAAGACGTCTTCCAGGGACCAATGGCATGGGACAGATTCAGCTTTCTTCTCTCAGCAGGTTTTTCAAATGTTTTCTAAACCTCGAGTATTTTTATTTACTTTGGGCCGTATGTGGTGAAAAGGGCCCTCGTTGTTCACCTTCCTTTAGTTTGGATTGTCGCCCACGAAGTCGCGTAACTCCTCTCGTACCTCCTTTAAACGGTTCATACTATTGTCCACCAAGCTCTAATCCCCCATATCCCAAGCCTCCAGGTGTGTTGTTTGGACATGGACACTGAGGTGAGATTCCAGGCTGGGAACTGACCCAGAAGGATACCGGGCTCCTTGGAGCCATCCGGCCGAGAAAACTCCCTCACCATGTGATAAACTACACATCGACTCAAACAAAAAACACTTCCTCACTCCTCAACACTGTAACATAGTATTGGAGTTGTATAACGACAAACATCTCATCTAGTCCAACTTATATATCCACCCATAAGTCTGTATAACAGTTACATAGTAACATAGTATTGGAGGTTAATATAAGACATACGTCCATCAGTCCAACCTTTACCCTACACCCATAGATGTCTGATAACAGTTTAAATAAACATAGTATTGGAGGTTATTAAAACAAACATCCATCGATCCAACCTTATATCCCTACCCATAATGTTGTATAACAGTTACATAGTAACATAATTGGAGGTTGTATAAAGACATACTCCATCTAGTCCAACCTTTATCCCCTACCCATAATGTCTGATAACAGTTACATAGTAACATGTATTGGAGGTTGTATAAAGACATACTCCTCTAGTCCGACCTTATACCCTACCAAATGTTGTATACAGTTACATAGAACATAGTATTGGAGGTTGTATAAAGACATCCGTCCATCTTCCAACCTTTATACTTACCATAATGTTGTATAACAGTACCAGTAACATAGTATTGGGAGGTTGTATAAAACATACGTCCATCTAGTCCAACCTTTATACTTACCCATAATGTCTGTAAATACAGTTACATAGTAACATAGTAGTTGGAGTTGTATATAAGACATACGCCACTAGTCCAACCTTATACCCTACCCATAATGTCTATAACAGTTACATAGTACATAGTATTGGAGTTGTATAAAGACATACGTCCATCTATTCAACCTTATACCCTACCCATAATGTTGTATAACAGTTTCATAGTAACATAGTATTGGAGGTTGTATAAAGACAATACGTCCTGATTATCTTTTCTATGTTTGTGTAAATGTTTGACCAGATCAGTAGCACTTCCGTTAAATGTCGTTGTAAATTAGCCTAATTGGAGTGCTTCCACAATCCTTGTATTGTGTATATTCCTTTTAACAAGGTTTTTTATTCTTGTATAGTACTTCTCTGGCAAAAGGCACACTGTGCTGTTATACAGGAAAATCTGGATCAGGTAAGTTTTGATCAATGAAACTCTTTCCCTCAAAGTGAAAGATCTCCCCTTCCACTCATTCATCTTGGAAGATGCAATATCCAACCTCACCTCCCAATTTTGTTCAGCGAAATCGCCCTGACCGAATATGATCCCTAAGATCTTAATTTTAGGAGAAGGCTTAGGAAATATTCCAGGAAGGTTGAAAGCTGGATCGCCTTCTTTTCCCATCCAAAAAGCTTCACATTTGCTCCTGTTAATTACAGATCTGGAGGCCTTAGAATACTCTTGCAGAAACTCGGCCACTTCATTTGCTTCATCAGGACTCGAGATAACAAGCTGACATCATCAGCATAGGCCATAGTCTTCCCTGGAAATACAGGCACCACCACCAATGTATCCCCATCAAGCCTTCGAAGTAGAGGATCTATGGCAAACACATAAAGTAAAGGGATAAGTGGGCAACCTTGCCTGACCCCAGAAGAGACCCTAAAAGACTCTCTTGACCATCCATTCACAAGTTCATATAGAACTTTAAGCCAATTGATGAAAATCCCATATCTTCCAAGGACACTACAAAGGGACTTGTGAGTGAAAAGCCTTAGACTGATCCAAAGAAAGGAGGTACTTTCCCCACTCACAGGACTTGCAACGCATTAGGGCCTCCTAGACTCCCAATACTGCAGAAAAGGTGGATCTATCCTTAACTGTGCAGTGCTGCAAGGGAGAAAGTAACAAGTGTGCTACCTCAAACAGGCAATTGAATAAAACTTTTGCTAAGATTTTCCTATCAGTATTGAGCAAGGAGATGGGGCGCCAATTCTCAATCCTGGAAGAATCTAACCCTTTTGACAAAAGTATTAAAGCAGAACATCTCATGGATGGTGGAAGGAGACCCTGAACCAGGGAGTCTCAAAAAACCTCCACGAGATTACTGGCCAGAACATCACAAAAGTTCTTGTAAAACTCCGCCGTAAGACCATCAGGTCCAGGGGACTTTTTAACTGCAAGACCTTCTATGGCTGCCCTCACCTCCTCTACAGTGATATCCTCAGTCAAATTGTCCCAAGGAATGTCGTGATTTGAAGGAACCAGAGTTTCCTCCAAAAAACTGGACATGTCAGCCTGGCTGAGTTTTTTCTCACTTAAGAGATCAGTATAGAAATCTTTAACAACTGACAGGATACTATCAGGAGATGTCCTGAAAGTCCCATCCTTCCCCCACAAGCCATTAACCAGCTTGCGGGCGACAGACTCCTTACAGTCTTGGTAGGGATCGGGTGAGTGGTGAGACCCATAATCTGTCTCAAAAGATAAGGAAGCCAGACGATCATACTGAAATTCTCTCATTTGAGACTTTACCCTAGTGATTTCCCCAAAATCAGACACCAACCTATTCGGTTTCCTGAGAAGTTTCAGATAGGTATGAAACTCTACTGCCTTCTCTTGCTGTCCTCCTTTTGGTCATCTCCCACCACTCCGTCCTGCTATGACAGAGGTCCTTCAGAGACACTTGATCATGAAAGAAAGCCAAAAAAGACTGTTTAGTACATTCCTCCTCAAGGATGGTCGAAGTGAGGCGCCAGAGACCTCTACCTTTCGATGGGGATTCTGGGATATTCAGAGACCAATAAACAGTGATCAGAAAATTCCACTGCCCTCACCTCTACAGGAGAGGTAATAGAATTTACTTTAACAAAAAACGTATCTATTCTACTCCTGCTGCTACCTTTATAGAAAGTGAAACCCGTGAGGTTTGGCGAGTGACAAACATGTACATCAACCAAACCAGCCTCTCTAACTACGCTATTTAAAAAATTACTCCCGTACCCTAATAGACCAGCCAGGCCTCTCCTGTCCATCGGCCTAGTGATGGTGTTAAAATCCCCACCAAATACTACTGACTGAGCCGTAAAAAGAAAGGGTTTAATCCTGATGAATAGTTCTTTCCTCCCCCGCTTAGATTGCGGGCCATAAAAGTTGATGAGGCGCAGAGGTGAACCACCCATCAGGATGTCCAAGACCATGCAACGTCCCATCTCAAGCTCAATTACCCGTTTGACCATTACCTGATCTGTTTTAAAAAGTACAGCCACTCCACTGAAAGGCTCGGCCGCAAGAGATCAAAAGGAAGGGCCACAGGACCACTCCCTCTTCGCTTGATGTAACACAGCCAGCTTGTTAAGCCTGGTCTCTTGCAAAAATAAAATGTCTGCCTCAATTTGGCAGAGCAAAAAATAGGCCATTCTATGTGCACTTACAGACTTGATGCTGGCAACATTAATGGTTGCACAGCGAATTGGAGGGGGCACAGCCATTTACAGGGTAATTAAAGTTATGGGGAGTTTTCATTTCCCCATTTTTACCCTCCTTCCCTCATCATCTGACCCTTCTCTCTTTGCGGACAAGCCAGGAGGTAATGTTTCTGCCTCCTCCAGGTCGATATCAACCAAAACAGATTCTTCCCTATTTGATTCTCTTTCAAGACGAAGGATCTCGTCTTCAAGACCATCATCTTCAATTACATCATATTCAAAATAGAAAAAAGATTCGATGTTTTCACAAGTGAATCCTTTACGACCAGTTTTTTATTTTTCCCAATGGAACCCCCTCCTTTCTTTTTGACATTGACCCAGCCATCCTCCTCCTCTGCCAGAAGAGTTTTCCTAACCAAGGAAGAGGGTCTATTGGCAGAAGGAGAAGGTCCCAAACCAGCAGATTTCTTAATAGTTCTTATAGACTTAACACATTGGCGAGTTTTACCTGACAGATTTTTATTATTACTCTCAGCTCTGACTTTTACCTGCGAAGACACAACTTTATTCTCTACAGGCAAGATGGGAACCTCAGAAGGCACAGAGCTTACTGGGGCTGGTTCCTCAACAATGTCCTCTGCAAACTTTGTCGATTTGGTGCCAAGAGACAGGGCAAGTGGTGTAAACATGCCCTGTCCCTCCACAAACACAATGCACATTTAAGTTTACCGCAAAACATACTGGGGCGTCTGAAAGAACCGCATTTCCAGCATTGTCTAGGTTGCCCTGGATAGAACCATTGGATGCGGTCCTTCCCTATAAATGAAGAGTTAGGAATATGTTGGATGATGCTCCTGACGATGTTTAGTTTCATGCTGCACCTTCAGCCACCGTCCCATATTCCATGGTGGTCTAGGTTTTTAGACAGTTCATTTTGAACAGTGCCGTATCTACTAAGCCAGGTACGTATATCTGAGGGTGGGATACTTTCATTGAAGACCTTAATGGTCACTCTAACAATACCTGGCCTAGAGGAGAGCCGTCAAAACTCTTCCAAAAGGTGTCTTGAGCTCTGTCAAAACTTATTATAAACTCTACCGGGGTGGGACCAGAAATAAACGCAAATATGTCAACAGCAGTAAACCCAGCCCGAAAGAGCCTATCGATAACCTGATCCCTCCCTGCAGAAGGACCCTCCCCCGCCCATTTCAAATTAACCACACTCCTCCTCCCTGGCACAGAAATATTAGGCATCCAATGTAAATGTCTATTGCTTGTAGCTGCCATAGAGGCATATGTCTTTTGGCGATTAGAGTTCAGTGATACTGTGGCAGAAGCTGGACCAACAGGGGCAGATGTTACAACAGCATATAAGGGGCAGGGACAGGGGCAGATGTTACAACAGCATATGAAGGATCAGGGACAGGGGCAGATGTTACAACAGCAGATGAAGGGGCAGGGACAGGGGCAGATGTTACAACAGCATATGAAGGGGCAGGGACAGGGGCAGATGTTACAACAGCATACGAAGGGACAGGGGCAGATGGCTACAACGCATATGAAGGGACAGGGGCAGATGTTACAAAGCATATGAAGGGACAGGGGCAGATGTTACAACAGCATATGACAGGGACAGGGGCAGATTGTACAACAGCATATGAAGGGGACAGGGACAGGGGCAGGTGTTATAACAGCATATGAAGGGGCAGGGACAGGGGCAGATGTTACAACAGCATATGAAGGGACAGGGGGGGCAGATGTTACAACAGCATATGAAGGGACAGGGGCAGATGTTACAAACAGCATATGAAGGGACAGGGGGGCAGATGTTACAACAGCATATGAAGGGACAGGGGCAGATGTTTACAACAGCATATGAAGGACAGGGGCAGATGTTACAACAGCATATGAAGGACCAGGGACAGGGGCAGATGTTACAACAGCATATGAAGGGACAGGGACAGGGGCAGATGTTACAACAGCATATGAAGGGACGGGGCAGATGTTACAACAGCATATGAAGGGACGGGGCAGATGTTACAACAGCATATGAAGGGACGGGGCAGATGTTACAAACAGCATATGAAGGGACAGGGCAGATGTTACAACAGCATATGAAGGACCAGGGACAGGGCAGATGTTACAACAGCATATGAAGGGACGGGGCAGATGTTACAACAGCATATGAAGGGACAGGGGCAGATGTTACAACAGCATATGAAGGGAGGGCAGATGTTACAACAGCATATGAAGGGACAGGGACAGGGGCAGATGTTACAACAGCATATGAAGCAGGACAGGGGCAGATGTTACAACAGCATATGAAGGGACAGGGGCAGATGTTACAACAGCATATGAAGGGACAGGGGGGGCAGATGTTACAAAGCATATTGAAGGGACGGGGCAGATGTTACAACAGCATATGAAGGGACAGGGGCAGATGTTACAACAGCATATGAAGGGGGACAGGGGCAGATGTTACAACAGCATATGAAGGGACAGGGGCAGATGTTACAACAGCATATGAAGGACCAGGGAGGGGCAGATGTTACAACAGCATATGAAGACCAGGACAGGGGCAGATGTTACAACAGCATATGAAGGGACAGGGGCAGATGCTACAACAGCTATGAAGGGGCAGGGACAGGGGCAGATGTTACAAACAGCATATGAAGGACCAGTGACAGGGGCAGATGTTACAACAGCATATGAAGGACCAGGGACAGGGGCAGATGTTATAACAGCATATGAAGGAGGCAGGGACAGGGGCAAGATGTTACAACAGCATATGAAGGACCAGGGACAGGGGCAGATGTTACAACAGCATATGAAGGACCAGGGACAGGGGCAGATGTTACAACAGCATATGAAGGACCAGGGACAGGGCAGATGTTTACAAACCGCATATGAAGGGACAGAGGCAGATGTTACAACAGCATATGAAGGACCAGGGACAGGGGCAGATGTTACAACAGCATATGAAGGACCAGGGCAGGGGCAGATGTTATAACAGCATATGAAGGACCAGGGACAGGGGCGATGTTACAACCGCATAGAAGGGACAGGGGCAGATGTTACAACAGCATATGAAGGGACAGGGGCAGATGTTACAACAGCATATGAAGACCAGGGAAGGGCAGATGTTACAACAGCATATAGGGACAGGGCAATGTTACAACAGCATATGAAGGGACAGGGGGCAGATGTTACAACAGCATATGAAGGGACAGGGGCAAATGTTACAACAGCATATGAAGGGCAGGGACAGGGGCAGATGTTACAACAGCATATGAAGGGACAGGGGCAGATGTTTACAACAGCATATGAAGGACCAGGACAGGGGCAGATGTTACAACAGCATATGAAGGACCAGGGACAGGGCAGATGTTAAACAGCATATGAAGGGACAGGGGCAGATGTTACAACAGCATATGAAGGACAGGGACAGGGGCAGATGTTACAACAGCATATGAAGGACCAGGGACAGGGGCAGATGTTACAACAGCATATGAAGGGACAGGGGCAGATGTTACAACAGCATATGAGGATCAGGGACAGGGGCAGATGTTACAACAGCATATGAAGGACCAGGGACAGGGGCAGATGTTACAACAGCATATGAAGGACAGGGACAGGAGATGTTACAACAGCATATGAAGGACGGCATAGGGGCAGATGTTACAACAGCATATGAAGGACCAGGACAGGGGCAGATGTTACAACAGCATATGAAGGACCAGGGAAGGGGCAGATGTTACAACAGCATATGAAGGGAAGGGACAGGGGCAGATGTTACAACAGCATATGAAGGACCAGGGACAGGGGCAGATGTTACAACAGCATATGAAGGGACAGGGGCAGGGGCGATTTACAACAGCATATGAAGGATCAGGGACAGGGGCAGATGTTACAACAGCATATGAAGGACCAGGGACAGGGGCAGATGTTACAACAGCATATGAAGGACAGGGCAGGGGCAGATGTTACAACAGCATATGAAGGACAGGGACAGGGGCAGATGTTACAACAGCATATGAAGGGACAGGGGCAGATGTTACAAACAGCATATGAAGGATCAGGGACAGGGGCAGATGTTACAACAGCATATGAAGGACCAGGGACAAGGGGCAGATGTTACAACAGCATATGAAGGGACAGGGACAGGGCGATGTTACAACAGCATATGAAGGATCAGGGACAGGGGCAGATGTTATAACAGCATATGAAGGGACAGGGACAGGGGCAGATGTTACAACAGCATATGAAGGACCAGGGACAGGGGCAGATGTTACAACAGCATATGAAGGATCAGGGACAGGGCAGATGTTACAACACATATGAAGGACCAGGGACAGGGGCAGATGTTACAACAGCATAGAGGACCAGGACAGGGGCAGATGTTACAACAGCATATGAGGCAGGGACAGGGGCAGATGTTACAACAGCATATGAAGGGACAGGGACAGGGGCAGATGTTACAACAGCATATGAAGGGGCAGGGACAGGGGGCAGATGTTACAACAGCATATGAAGGACCGGGACAGGGCAAATGTTACAACAGCATATGAAGGATCAAGGACAGGGGCAGATGTTACAACAGCATATGAAGGACAGGGACAGGGGCAGATGTTACACAGCATATGAAGGGACAGGGACAGGGGCAGATGTTACAACAGCATATGAAGGACCAGGGACAGGGGCAGATGTTAAACAGCATATGAAGGACCAGGGACAGGGCAGATGTTACAACAGCATATGAAGGACCAGGGGACAGGGGCAGATGTTACACACAGCATATGAAGGGACCAGGGACAGGGGCAGATGTTACAACAGCATATGAAGGGAAAGGGGCAGATGCTACAACAGCATATGAAGGGGCAGGGACAGGGGCAGATGTTACACAGCATATGAAGGACCAGGGACAGGGGCAGATGTTACAACAGCATATGAAGGGACAGGGACAGGGCAGATGTTACAAACCAGCATATGAAGGACCAGGGACAGGTGCTACAACAGCATATGAAGGGGCAGGGACGGGGCAGAGTTACAACAGCATATGAAGGGACAGGGAAAGGGCAGATGTTACAACAGCATATGAAGGGACAGGGGCAGATGTTACAACAGCATATGAAGGGACAGGGGCAGATGTTACAACAGCATATGAAGGGACAGGGGCAGGGGCAGATGTTACAACAGCATATGAAGGACCAGGAACAGGGGCAGATGTTACAACAGCATATGAAGGACCAGGGACAGGGGCAGATGTTATAACAGCATATGAAGGACCCATGGAGACTGATGACACTGGAATGGATGCAGATCTAACACAAGGACCAGGGGACAGAATAAGAGAGACTGGGACACCATAGGGAACTGGATTAGATGTGGGGACTGGGACCGATACTGGATCTGATGGAACACGAATCACACAGGGCTGACAGTCCAGGGTTACACACAGACACGGGGGGAATCACAGGAGGACTTCTTGGGAGAGACATAGGGGAAAGGGGAGCAGGGACAGACAAAAGGCCTTTAGGGACCGGGTGTACTTCTCCACCAATTGTGGCTGTACGAACCGGACTGGCTGAAAGATCACCCACAGACTCCATGTTAATCGCAGAGACGCCATCACTTGGTTCCTGCTGAGATCTGTTACCACAAACTTCCCTGATAGTGACATCATCATCTGTAGACAGTGTACTGGGAACACAGGAAGTGACATCATCAGCTGCAGACAGTGTACTGGGAACACAGGAAGTGACATCATCATCATCTGTAGACAGTGTACTGGGAACACAGGAAGTGACATCAATTGTCTCTGTCAAAACTTCTTTACAGGAAGTAGGTTTGTATTCCACTGGTGGAACACAAGCTCCCAGAGCCATGCGGTCTATGGGAACAGGTTTGTCCATCTTGCACATGGTATTTTCCAAGATGGCGGCATCCTGTCGTTCTGAATGGACCTGTACTGGGACTGTAATAACCGTGCTGGAGACAATAGGTAAGTGACTTTCTGCATTAACCCCTTCCTTCCCATCCGTATTGGAACAAGCAGGTGAGCTGGATTCCTCACCGACTCCCATTGCACTGGATCCCTCTATATATACACACTTAGTAACGGACGTCTTTTTATTTTTCTCTTTTTCCTTTTTGTTCAATCTTCTTTCCTTTAAATCTTC
Source organism: Hymenochirus boettgeri (assembly GCA_019447015.1). Lineage (NCBI taxonomy): Eukaryota > Metazoa > Chordata > Amphibia > Anura > Pipidae > Hymenochirus > Hymenochirus boettgeri. Next base: position 26,734,027 of record CM033477.1, read on the forward strand.
CTCCTCCGAGATCTCACTTGCAGAGAAAACCAACAGCTGCCCTTTAACCGGAGACTCCAAGGTTAGGAGCGGAGAAGGTACCGACGGGAACCTTTCAGATAAAGCCAATTCCTCCCCCTCAGGTTGTTCCATTCCAGGATGCACAGGATGCTCCATAGGAGGGCTGCAAGCTGGTAACTCCCCAGGTACAGGCACCGCAGGGTTAACCCATCATCTCTCTCCTTAGCTGTTCCTCTCTCTCTGCTAGAAAGCCATCTCTGGTGGAAAAAGCTTCTTCCATGGGACCAATGGCAATGGACAATTCAGCTTCTTCTTCAAGCAGGTTTTTCAAATGTTTTTCTAAACCTTCGATTTATTTTTTATATTTGGGCCTATGGGTGGAAAAGGCCCTCGTATGTTCACCTTCCTTTAGTTTGATTTTCGCCCACGAAGTCTGCGTAACTCCTCTCGTACCTCCTTTAAACGGTTCATATTGTCCACCAAGGCCTCTAAATACCCCATATCCCAAGGCTCCAGGTGTTTTTTGGACAATGGAACTGAGGTGGAAGTTCCAGGCTGGGAACTGACCCAGGAAGGATAGCCAGGGCTCTTGGAGGCCATTCCTGGCCAGAAAACTCTTCACCATGTGGAATAAACTATACACAGTCAGGAGCTCAAACAAACACGTCCTCACTCCTCAACACTGTAACATAGTATTGGAGGTTGTATAACGACAAACATCCATCTAGTCCAACCTTTATATCCTACCCATAATGTCTGTATAACAGTTACATAGTAACATAGTATTGGAGGTTATATAGAAAGACATCGCCATCTAGTCCAACCTTTAACCTACCACAAATGTCTGTATAACAGTGTAAATATAACATAGTATTGGAGGTTGTATAAAGAAACGTCCATTAGTCAACCTTTATTACCCTACCATAATGTCTGTAAACAGTTACATAGTAACATAGTATTGGAGGTTGTATAAAGACATACGTCCATCTAGTCCAACCCTTATACCCTACCCATATGTCTGTATAACAGTTAATAGTAAACATAGTATTGGAGGTGTATAAAGACATACGTCCTTAGTCAACCTTTATACCCACCATATGTCTGTATAACAGTTACAAGAACATAGTATTGGAGGTTGTATAAGACATAGTCCATCTAGTCCAACCTTTATACCCTACCTAATGTCTGTATAACAGTTACATCAGTAAATAGTATTGGAGGTTGTGATAAAGACATACGTCCATCTAGTCAACCTTTATACCTACCCATAATGTCGTGTATAAACAGGTACATAGTAACATAGTATTGGAGGTGTATAAAGACACGTCCATCTAGTCCAACCTTAACCCTCCCTAATGTTGTATAACAGTTACATAGTAACATAGTATTGGAGGTGATAAAGACATACGTCCATCTAGTCCCAACCTTATACCCTACCCATATGTCGGTATAACAGTTACATAGTAACATAGTATTGGAGGTTGTATAAGACATACGTCCATCTAGTCAACCTTTATACCCTACCATAATGTCTGTATAACAGTTAAATGTAACCTAGTATTGGAGGTTTATAAGACATACGTCCATCTAGTCCAACCTTTACCCTACCCATAATGCTGTATAACAGTACATAGTAAACATAGTATGGAGGTGTATAAAGACATACGTCCATAGTCCAACCTTTATACCCTACCCATAATGTGCTGTATAACAGTTACATAGAACATAGTATTGGAGGTTGTATAAAGACAACGTCCATCTAGTCCAACCTTATACCCTACCCATAATGTCTGTATAACAGTTAATAGTAACATAGTATTGGGAGGTGGTATAAAGACAAGTCCATTAGTCCAACCTTTATACCCTACCCATAATGTCTGTTTATAAAGTTAAATAGTAAATAGTATTGGAGGTTGTATAAAGACATACGTCCATCTAGTCCAAACTGTTATACCCTACCCATAATGTCTGTTATAACAGTACATAGTAACATAGTATTGGAGGTTGTATAAAGACATACGTCCATCTAGTCCAACTTTATACCCTACCCATAATGTCTGTATAACAGTACATAGTAACATTAGTATGGAGGTTGTATAAAGACATACGTCCATTAGTCCAACCTTATACCCACCCATAATGTCTGTAAACAGGTACATAGTAAACATAGTATTGGAGGTTGTATAAAGACATAGTCCAATCAGTCCAACCTTTATACCCTACCCATTAATGTCGGTATAAACATTACATAGTTAACATAGATTGGGGTTGTATAAAGGACAAACGTCCATCTAGTCCAACCTTTATAACCTACCCATAATGTCTGTATAACAGTTACATAGTAAAAAATAGTATTGGAGGTTGTATAAGACAACATCCATAGAGGTCAACCTTTATACTCTACCATAATGTATGTATAACAGTAAATGTAACATAGGATTGGAGGTGTATAAAGGGACATACGTCCATCTAGTCCAACCTTTATACCCTACCCATAATGTCTGTATAACAGTTACATAGTAACATAGTATTGGAGGTTGTATAAAGACATACGTCCATCTAGTCCAACCTTTATACCCTACCCATAATGTCTGTATAACATTTACATAGTAACATAGTATTGGAGGTTGTATAAAGACATACGTCCATCTAATCCAACCTTTATACCCTACCCATAATGTCTGTCTAACAGTTACATAGTAACTAAGTATTGGAGGTTGTATAAAGACATACGTCCATCTAGTCCAACCTTTTATTTTATATAGTAACTCACCACTACCATAGCTTAATGTAATGTTCTTACACACTAACAATCAGCTCTCTCCCATTTACCATTGGTCCTTACTGCAGATCAATACCTTATATAACATAAATTAACAATCATATAAAATAACATTTGTTAAATAGACAAAATAGCAAAGTTTATTAATTATAAATAACGTATAATTCATAAATAATTATAAATAACGTATAATTCATAAATAGGGAATAGATACAGGAAACTAGAATTATTATTTATGGATTTTGTAGGAAAATATACCATGACCTGGATGGATGAATATTACAGATATACCATGACCTGGATGGATGAATATTACAGATATACCATGACCTGGATGGATGAATATTATAGATATACTGTGACCTGGATGGATGAATATTACAGATATACCATGACCTGGATGGATGAATATTACAGATATACCATGATCTGGATGGATGAATATTACAGATATACCATGACCTGGATGAATGAATATTACAGATATACCATGACCTGGATGGATGAATATTACAGATATACCATGACCTGGGATGGTCCCGGATTACAACCCAACCTGGTTTCTAGGCAGAACTGGGGGTTTTATTGATTTGAAGGATTGATAAAAAACTTGAGGAATATCGATGAGCACCACTTTGCGGAATCTTATTCTGATTCTGGCTCCGGTAAATAACATAAATAGGAAGGAATGTTTCTATCTACCGTTTAAAAAGTACCTAGGACCCACTCAATACACCTCTTAAGCAATATAAAGTAGGTAGACTGGGAACCTAGGACACACTCAATACACCTCTTAGGCAATATAGGTAGACTGGGAACCTAGGA